>CM056204.1:65268794-65421294 GCA_029692085.1 Gymnothorax javanicus
CACCTCGGTTGGGCAACAGCCGGGTGAAAAGGAATTTTACCAAGTCCACTGTCTCCCAAAACTGCAGGGGACTCGCTCCAATGAGATCACTTCCACAAATGCAACTGCACAGACTGAACTAGACAGAAAATGTAGAAAATATTAATATTTTGGAGAATGCTGATGCCAAATATCCCTCAAACAAGATGAAGTCATCTTTAACCCCGTAACATGGGTCTGTCAAATGCTGCTGCTATATTCAAACCAGTGGAACATCAGGCCTATTTAAAATTTTACTGGGGACCCTAAGATTTCCACCAGTCTCAAATATGTCCTGCTGAATAACAGGGAAATGTGTATGAGATAATGAACAAGATCTAGTTATGTTCCATTTGATGTTGTGCTATGGCCATAAAAACATGGTGTCCTGGGCTTGAATATTTCTCTCAATATAAGTGTGATTAGCTTCATTGAAGCGCTGCAGCCAGCAGATACAGAATATGTATGTGACATTGTCCTGTATGAAAAAATGTTTTTTTCTGACTTTGAACTAACATTAAGAAAAACCTCAGTGAAAAAAAAATAGAGTTATGGCGTTTAAGGGGCTAAATATTCTGATGTTTAACCCTCCAGCTGCAAAACAATATGATCTAAACACTCTAAAAACAATACTGTAAAGTAATTATATATTCCAATGATTCTGACCATAACCAAATTAAATGTAGCCAACACTTCTTATTGTATATAACACTAGAAATTATAATCCTTCATAGCGCCAATGTATTCATGCAGAATGATACAATGTCATGAATACATTAACATTTGGATCAGACTGGTACTGGCTGTCAGGCCTGAAACAGAGAGGATTTGTAATAAATAATTGTTCATTAATACAGTGCCAGGGTGCAGCAAATTAAGTCTCAAGCCAATGAGCACAAATGTAATCTGTGTGTCATCTATCTGAGCTGCCGCACAAAAACCCCCGACCAGCTCCGTCGCTCGATTCTAACTTCTGAACACATCAGCATTCTATCACACGAGTATGAAGAAATGAACAAAGTAAATTTTGCATGGAGACAGTCTATAAAGCTATAGCAACCGCTAGATACAAATTAATCAAAATTAGTCCGTTTAGAAGTGCATTATCGAGGCTTGGGATCTTTGCTCATGTCTGATGCTGACAAAACTCATAATGGCAACGTCTGAATATCTGATTCCAACATGAAGTTTCACCCAATCTTCGTTTTCTCAAAGAGAGGAGATGATAAAAAGGGAAAAAAAGTACTATGATAACAGTAAATCATATTCATTCATATTTTGTTATCTTGACTGTGAAAAAAATACATGCCTAAAATCTCATTAGAAAAAGCAGCAGCGATCATGCGACGTATTGCACAAGCAACGCTGGCTGCATATCAACTTATCTTAATTCTGGCACAGTCCTGGCTTAATGGCCTACCTTTTGCTGGAGACAGTAAGGGCTACAATACTGCCGAGCAAATTCCTGCGAGGGGAAAGAATGGGGGCTTTTAAACCAGATTATTACAGAAATGCGAAAGCAATAAAATATCCGTGAGGCGACGGCTATTAGGCACTCCATAATCATGTGTCAGAAAGGTATATCTTAGCCTCAAAATAAGAACAGCGTGTAGGACTATAATTTTAACTCTGCTCCAAACCAACAAAAATAAGTCTAAATTACAAATCTTTTTTCTTCTTCATCCTCTTCTAATGTTTCATTGAGGAATCGCTCCAGGAAGGCTCATCACCCTCAGGTAGCGTGCGGTATCTGCATGCAATTAATTGGCTCATTCAGTTATAAAATTGGTTGAGAGATTCTAGATTATTCACAGTGAGATGTCTCATGTTGATGATCTGACCAAAGCCATTCCCCCTCTGTTATTGCCAGCTTACTATTTACCACTGTATTTTTCCACCTGAATGTGTTCCATCTGTAATATGATTAATCAGTTTATAATTATGCAGTTCATAAGCTGCATAAGTTGCTACAAGCAGCATTTTTTTAATTCAAAACTGACTGGTGCTGCAGAGGAACAAACTGGCAGACTGAAGACGTTCTGCGGCCAGCTGGAACTTCAAACAAGTCATGTGGATCACAGTCATCTATATAATTTGTGTAATTAAGGAATGAGTCCAGCACTGCAGAGATGGAAGTCTACAGAGTAAAACGAATCTCGAAAACAAGCAATAAAAGCTGTTCAATGCAGTATACGCCCAGCTGTTACCTGCGGCGTGTTCATGCAGTGAAATACGAATGATCGTTATCACAAAACCTCACGCATACCTGCACATACAAATACATGTAAACGCACAAGCGCGCACACACACACACAAAGGCAGCATTTTTAAATCGGATTTAGCTTTCTGTGCGCACATCAGGCCCTTCTTAAATTCCCATAATGGCGTATCGCGGGACGGAATGAATAATCTGTGACGCACAAGCCATATGCTTCAGCTGCACGGTGCGGGCCGAAGTGCGTGACACCGAACGCACAGAGTCTGTCTGCCGCACAGTTCGGGGCGCTTTGAGAAAATGCTCCTGAGCAGGTCTGCTTAGCGCAGAACAAGCCTGGCTGTGCACATTACAGCACGTAATGCCCTCATCACAAAAACACACACAAGCTTCAAGTATAAAACTGGCAATCATAGCACCTATTCAGAGTGATATTCTTCCTGAATGTGCCAGGCTTTTTCATGAGATGATCAGTAGAAAGGAGCACCCAAATACATTTGTTCACATCGTAGATAGTGATAGTGGAACTAACAAGATCTGGGAGTCTAATGGCATTACTTATATAGAGCTTTGCGGCTGTGTCGTGGTTACTGAGTTGACTTGTTGCTGCTAAATATTATGAACGCTAACATTAAGCAGAGCAGATACACCTCATAGCAAAGAGCACTACATATGATGTTCATTAGTACCAGAGTAATCACGTCACAGTCAAGATGAAGCAGGCAAAATTGGATTCCTGTATTAATTATGATCCAGCCCAATCCTCAAACTCCCTGCTTCAATCTGAGAAATCCACACTCTGCCTGCTGTTGCCAGAGGGCGACCCCTGAGCGCGGGAAAAATACAATTTTACATCTGCTTTCTCTCTGTAGCTGTCTGTTTCCCACCCGCTGCTCTGGGAAGGAACAGGCTGATTAGTGAGGAAGCAAGGCTGGGTCTCAGTGCTTCCAACAGTGGCAGATACCACAGGCCCAATTACCTCTGCGACAGACTGCCGGTCGCCCGCTCGGCAAACACCCGACCACATTTGCAAGAAATTACCAGCTTGCACATGAGGACTCATAGGTAGAAGGGGACAACGAACACTTCATTACAAGAGCAGCAGAATTTCACTGAGGGCTGTCATGGTCCTGAAAGCAGACTGGACCCAAGACTGGCCCCAGCTGAACGTGCAGGGGAGTTCAGAGGTTAATGTACAGAGGAGGTGAGTTAAGGGCAGGGGGAGATTAAAGCCGCGTTGAGGAAGGTAGGCGGAATATTCCGCGGGAGAGGCCTGTGAATATCTTAACTCCAGTTCCAAAACTGAAATGTAGGTCTGTGACCTGCTGTAGTTTAAACTGCGGCCCACCATGCACCATGTTCAGTGATTTATGACTTCAGAGTGTGTTGGAAGTGTATATTCAGAGTGAAAAATATTGTAGTCAAGCACATTAAGGGTAAACCGCAAATTTTTCTCTTCATTCCCAAGTTGCCAGATTGTTACTTTTTTAGGTAGCTCAGTGTGCAGTACGATAAAAGTTATGGAAATCCCTACCCACCAGAGCTCCTTCTTTTTCTGAAGCAGTTACATATTTTTGTTTTCTCCAGTGGCTAATTATACTCCGGTTATATTGTTTTCAGGGCAATTCAGTAAAACATTCTTAACTGGGTGCATTGTTCCTCCTCGTCCACCGATATGCCTCACTCACGCTGGCAAATTGTGAGAACTCCACCTTAATGATTCAATCCACTCTGTGTCCCAAAGGAAAGATGCTTCATCTGGTGTTCTCCAAGTGCATTTCCAGCACTGATCACTCCTCACAGAGATCACGACTGATGTTGAACAATGAGAAAGAGACAGACAGAGGCTTATTTTCACACTTCATCTACAGAAGCTCCATGCCTCTCTACCATGATTGGATCCATTGCACTGAACTTGGGAGAGTGCTTTCGAAGTGTAGTTATGCACTGTCATTTGTACCAGGGAATCATTGCAAAGCCTTTCGCTGCAGGCATTGCTGCTTTTTGTATACCAAACCAACATTCACTTAATGGTCTATAAGAAGGCAATTTCAGGACTCAACAAATTGTTTACCCAGACAGTTTTTCCCCCACTGACAAATATATTTTAATACATATTTTCACAGGGACCATTCATACACAATATGTCCTGTATGCAGGTATACAAACTCCTTGAAGCAACGTAGAGCAAATGGGACAGAGTTATAGTTGAAGTTCTTGATTAACACTTGAAGGAATAGGATGTAATCAGAAAATTTTTTTGTTAAGTACCACGACAGGCTATTAATCCATGACGAGGCAATGATCCTGTGAATCTTTTTTTTTTTTTTTTTTACCTTGAGTTATTTTTTGATCATTCACAAAGAAGTGGGAAAGTACTATGACCAGTGGCAATTTTCTCAACGAATTGGAAAACAAATGAACCATCGTGTTTGCCTCAACTCAAACAAAAGTTTCAATTTTTTTTCTGAACTAATTTGAATGAAAAATGTCGCAAGATTTACACGATCAGGCTCGTAAATAAGGACTTTGGCGTTCTGCCATATGTTAGCTGCTTTTCAAGTGAAAGCACATCGTTAAAAACCTAAAACAAATATAACTAAAAATGTTCTTTTATGGCTTTGCCATCTTTTATGGGTTTTTGAAAAATACATCTCAAATTTGTTGTTGTTTCAGACACAGAAGGCAAACTGTATTGTAATATTTTGACCCATTCAATTCTACATGCCAGACATTGATGACTACCGCCTATGATTTCGATGGAAATTTCTTGTTTATCACTTCACTATGAGCGGCTGAATGCATTATCAAATGTAATTAAACTGTCGCTCTTGTTAGCAGAGGAAGATGGATGGTGCTTTGATGATTATGGTGCAAAGTAATATATTGACCTTGGATGTTTTGTCATTGCAGTTATCCTCCTCACACTATTAAGTGGCTTGAAGCCTCCTTATTCAAAATAATTGCCTCGAATCTACCTTTCAAACGATACATGCGGTGGATCTAAGTTTTGTTTTCCTCAAGGAATTACAAATATTTTATTGTGAGAGAAATATAGTGGTCTGGTCTCATGGCTGCATGTGCATGTACCTCATTTCAAACTGAAAACTCTTGAATTTAACAATGTTGAGAACGCTATGAAAATGGGCAACATTAATATTTATCTACTTCTCACTCCTTCATAGAAATTCGTCTCCACAGGGAAGAACAAACGATTAAGTCACAGATAAATTTAATTTACTGGACACACTTGACAACCTTTGCTGCAAAAAATGTACAAATCCACATCCACAGTTTGATCAATACATTCTCTACGGACTTATAAAAGTCATATGAAATTGATACTGGAACTGTTTTGTAGTGGGGCATGTTATATTGCACAATACCCAAGGCCTGTCCTCTCATTTAAACGGGGCTTGTTTATTACTACAGTGAGCGCGGTAGTGCTCGGTGTATGTTTACGTTGGTTAGCTATCCCATATAAAACATCGATTATTGGGCCTTGATATCTCAGCCATTTCCAAACTCAATGTCATTGTAATAGCCAGGTAATGGCATGACTGTGTTCCAGGAACTACTGCTGTAAAAGATTACCATTAGGAATCAAGACTTTTCAGACCTTTTTGCTCTTTTTTTTTTTTTTTTTTTTTTAGCTCTGTTCTGACACAAGGACCCTAACTTTTTCCCTCATTGAAATGCTTATGTTTTTTCTACTTTCATGACAATATGTTCTTTTTAAATGAGACAATGAAATCAAAGATTTTGCCATTTAATTTCTCATTTCTCATGGACTTCATTTGGAATGACACAATGCCATCTTATAAATCAGGTTAGCATCTTTAAGTTTGAATCGTTCAAAGCTTTAAAAGCAACAAACGTGAGATAGCTGGGAGTCGGGAGGTCGTTACTTCCAGCGTCTCTGGACAGCTGCTTATTGTTCGCCACATATTGACTCTGAGATCCTGCAGTTTCATAGATTAAAGCAAGGGCATAACCATGAAGCCATCTATGCAGTTCGGTAAATGTTAGCTTTTATGTTGGTACAGTTAAGCAATTTTGTTTTTAATAAGACTATCGGTCAGTGAAATAATTACAGCTGATAGGGTGAGCTACTGGCTGACACCTCCTCTCCTCGCTCTTTTGTGTAATTTAACTGGCTACTGTTTGCTCGGCTGGCTCAGACATTTTTAGTGGCTTGCGACGCATATTCGCAAACCTATTGCTTCTTTTTCTTTTTTTTTTGTAAGTTTGTAAAACTGGTCTGACTTTGTTCAGCATCTGAGCCCACAGTGGCGGCTGGTGAACTGGCGATAGGGGAGGCTCAAAACAATCCCTTAAAATTAATGATTGGTCGCGACCTGTTTTCAATCATTGATTTAAATTACCATTACAGAAACTCCGAAAACTCTCAACATTATCAGATGTGGCCAGTTTTCATTTATGACACACACACCGATTACAACTCTAGACTTCTCTCGCTTTTCTTTATTCAGGGATTGGAAGCAGTGCATGTGTTTCATGATCGTGTAAATGAAATAAGATCATTTGAAACGTCTTTATGCCAATCCATTGCTTCCAACCCCTCCAGTGCACAAGGACTTCAATTCCGCGCGAGAATCTCTTACATATGCGTTGATTGAATAATTGCTGACTACAGCAGAGGAACGTAAATATGCCACTTAAACTCACACCGAATGCATGAGAGTTGACAGGTATGCGTTATAAATGAAAACTGACCACACCTGATAATGTTGAGAGTTTTCGAGTTTCTGTGATGGTAATTTAAATGAATGATTGAAAACAGGTCGTGACCAATCATTAATTTTAAGGGTTTATTGGTTTGAGCCTCCCCTATCGCTAGTTCACCAGCTGCCACTGTGGGCCCATTGCCTGGACAGGCCTGACGTCCTTTAACTAACGCAAACATCAGTATCCTATCTGTCAAGATGCATGATTAGCCATAATATTTGTTAAGTTCAATTGCAACAGCCCTGTAAATATTTCTACTGCAGAGGCAGCTTATCCATTTTAAGCAGTTTTGCACAAACAAAACATTCTTCCATATGTCAGTGTAAATGTTATCATGTACACTCATAGGTGAGTGTACATGATGATATTGTGCACTTCAGTAGACAAAGAAATTTCAGAGATCGATGCTAACTTGGTCGAGTGCAATCAGTGGCGGGGAATGTAGCTGTACCGTAATGTAGAATCTCACAGGAAGTGAAGTCATGCTGCGGCATGAGGAAGTGGCGCTACTTAGCACAATGCTCAAGACGCTATAATGGCATTGGAGCTTTGCATCAGAGAGATTATGACAAACAATAGCAAACAAAGATTCAGCTTCTCCAGCGAAGTATTATGAGTCTGTACATATGAGTGTCTGTTAATGTGTGTGTCTGTCTGTGTGAGGGAGATTTTGTGCATCTACACATGTGAAACCTGCAGCCCAGATATCGATGCTACGTCACTATTGGTCAAAGTATAGAAAGACAGTGGTTAGGGCCCTTGGTTAGTAAAAGTGTTTAAATTAAAATATGACTAATTAGGAGTTCCTCTTTGTATGCATACAGTGAAACTAATTTAAATAAACGGTGGTGCCTCCACTTTGTTTCAGAAATAAAACCTCTTAATTTCCTACCAGGAATAAAAGGACCAAAACTGTATGCTATTAAATTGAGCAGTTTTAAATCTGGAATTAAGGGGCTGAATTGTTTTTCCTCCTGTCTGTAGTTGAGAGTTAAATAAATTATATTTTACCAGATACTCTACAAAATGAAAGATTCTTATCTAGTGAATTGTCCAAGTATTACACATTACAAAAATGTTGAAGCTTAATGCTTTATTAATTACCAGAGAATAATAGAATCAATAGAAATGCACTTAGGCTTCCTTCCTATTGAAATTACCACAAATATAGGCTAGGGTAGCCTACAATATTGAACAAATTTTAAAATGAGGGCCCTCTACTCACACACTCAGTCTGCACACGTTAAATAAAACAATTCTTAACAAAAGAATGATGCAGGCTTGAATCCAGACTTGGGTGTTTTGGGACCTAAAAACTGTTATGGCTGCTTCACTTGCCAAAACAAGTCAACAGAATAAAACTTAGATGTGCAACTTCAGTTACTCACGGCTTTGCCGAGATGTTCCAAATGAAAATTGGGACACACCAGGGCCAAGGGAATGATGATGTTGATAATGGCGGAAGATTGTTTCGGGCAAAGGCAAAAGTTCCACAGCTCTTTTGAAAATAACAAAATATGACAGTCCTATGGCATTGAGCTTTGCTGTGGTAAGCACAAAGGGCAAAGGACTGTTGTTAGTTCTAATCTAAAACTCATGCAAATAATCATGGAATTCAGCTGCGATTGCCCACTTGAACTTAAGAAATTCAAGTTGATGTACCGGAAAACTCTGTTCAGAGGGGGTAAGCTTGCAATCGGCTAATGCCACTGGCCATATGCTCTCAGGAAGGTCTTTATTCAGAAACATTTACTGCCCATTTATGCTGGCGTCTACATGTAAGATTTAGGGCTTGGTGGGGTCTGCATATGAAAGTGCCGAGACATTGATAGGGCACTGAATGATTTTCTGAAAGGCATCTTTGCAGGCCTGGTCCCATTAGTCCACAAACGGTTCTGAGGGTTTCAAGTACAACTTCATCTTCTTGGGCCGTATGCATGACACCAGGATAAGTGACTCATCCGGAGGATAGAGACTATCCCCCGGATAGCGAGGTAAAAGTGGTATGCATGTAGAGGGGATAGCACTATCCGTGGTCCATATCTGGGGATACAGTTATACCCAGTTTCAACTGGGGATAGCAGCTTTATTCCACGGATTCCTCTGGTCTAGCTGTCTGTTTAGTACAGCTGCTTTCAGAGACTTCCACTTATCTTTCAATTCTGAAATAGCGCGTTCTGCGCAGCCGCACAAATTCACCTTTGCAGCAATTCGGGTCCAAATTTCAGTTTTAATTTTGTTTGCTACAGCACATGTATTAGCTGTAAACAGCTCTGTACGTTCCACTGAGATTTCCACCAAAAGAACTGTGTCAGAAAAGTTACTTTGCCGCTGCCGTTTCGGTTGTGAAACAACTGACGCCTGCTGCATTGTACGTTGTAGAAAATAGCTATTTGTTGTACAACTATAAAACGAGAAATGTGTTGTTATGTAAGTGTGTCACGAGGAATCCCGTACTGACATGCGCAGAATGCTATAAAACACAGTTTTTCTTAACTCTTTTTTCTAAACCCCCTTTCTAAAAATAGCGCTTGTGTGTAAATCTGGAATAGCTATTCCCTACCCTATCCTTGACTCATGCATATGGAGAGCACGTGGCAGTTATCCCTCGGATAGTAATCCAGAGGATAGGCGTTATCTGGGGGTAAAGTTATCCTTCCTCCATGCATACGGCCCCTTATCTTTCACAAGCCTTTCCTCACACTAGGTAGGTGGATTACCTTTAGTGAGCTCTGAAACTGGACTCTCAGGCCTGTATGCATGAACGAGGTCTCACTTGTACCGGGTGTAAGCTTATACCGAGAATAGTAATTGCAGTCCCTGTGGTATAAGAAAATTGGTATGCATGAAACTTGGCCGTTTTCATATATTATAGGTACATATATGTGTACCTATATGTACCTATAATATATGAAAACGGCCAATTTTATGTATGTCGCATATATGCGAAACCTATATGTGGCCTTATATTAAAACCTATATGTTTATATAGGTTCTTTCCGTGTGGGTGAGGTTGAGGACAAGCTGCAAATGATCGCTTCATCACCTGCGTCGGAAAGAGTCCATTCGCAACCAGCCTCAACACCTGTTACGTCAGCTAGGTCAACATCCACCATCTAAGAGCCGAACGCAAAGAAGCAGAAAGCAACATCTCTCCCTTTATCGGGAGAGCAGCTTATGCAGTATGCCAAAGAATAGCATGAGCTGAAAATGGCCAATATTCGGGAACAACATTGGGCTAAAATGGAAATTCTGGAAATCAAGCGACACACAGGGTTACTTAAGTTTGAGATTGCGAGGCAACAACAACCGGCTTCTAAATTGGAGTGTCCACCTTATTCTCTGCAGCTGCTTTAGACCACAATAACTCCCATACTACAGCCGAGGCCACAGGTTGGCTATGCAACGTTAGTGTGAAAAAAGGCGTTTGATTTAAAACTGGAGTGATGTTTCAAAGCTATGGAAGATTTTTTGGACATTTTTCATAATTTGCAGGAAATTCGTGGTAGAAGACAATTGAGACGAGAAAGGGTTTTTAGATATCGCCAGAACCTGTTTGAGTTGTACAATGACGAGGAGTTTAAAAGGTTGTTTCGTTTTATTAAAGAAAACACTTGATATATTACAGATTATGTTGCAGACGATATCCAACGTGGAACACGGCGCAGTTGCGCTTTACCTCCATACTTACAAGTTTTAGTTGTGCTTAGGTTTTATGGTATGGATGCGTTTCAGATGACTGTGGGTGATCATACCCAAATCCACCAGTCATCAGTCAGCAGAGCTGTTAAAAGCGTGACCATGGCTTTGGCTTGCAGAGGAGTAGACTTTATAAAAATGCCAAGAACCCGACGTTCCATTCGTGATACCCATGAGGCATTCTTTCGCGCATGGAGTTCCCAACACGATAGGCCTGATTGATTGTACTCATATTCACATCAGCAATCCAGGAGGTGATGAAGCAGCTCGTTTCGTGAACCGTAAGGGATTCTTCTCTATAAATACGCAGATCGTTTGCGATGCAACTGCTCTCTTCACGAACATTGTATCTCGCTGGCCCGGAAGTGCGCATGACTCGAGGATATGTGATGTTTCTCCTTAAAAAAATGAGTTTGAAAATCACCAAATATCGGGGCACTTGCTGGGTGATCCAGGTTACCCTTGTTTGCCATATTTGCTGACGCCATTTTGCAATCCAGTGACTCAAGCTGAAATGAACTACAACCGAGCACAGCGTTGCACAAGGGCATTTACTGAAAGATTGTTTGGTGTTCCGAAACGGCACTTTCCTTGTTTGCAGTATGTTCTCCGTTTGAATGTGGAAACATTTGCTATAATTATTGCTACTGCTGTTTCGTACAACATAGGAATCCTACGGAACGACCCAGCTCTTGGTGATGATAATGATGACACTAAGGACGATGAGGTGGAGCCAAATGAACATGTCGAGGACAATATGCAGGGGGTTGGAGTCAGAGCCACGCTGATTGGTGATCATTTCGCCGATTAAAAGAATATGCACTGCAACCTTGACTGTTTGTTCAGGCATTCAGTTATACTTTTTTTTTGGTAAAGAAAAGTATAAAATGAGTTGAAAATTTACATCTCCAAATGAGTGTCAATCTATACAGGGTAATTTGAACATCACTTCACACCAGTATCCTAAAAACAGAGGCTCAGTTTTGGGACATCCACTGAAAGCGGACTGCAAATTGTCTTATTCCACTCCTTAAACCTACCCCTTGGTTGGTATAAGTTGCACCAGGGAATCTGCAGTATTTACACCACAGATTAAGCTATTCCATATTTGTGCATACGACTCCCTATTCAAGGTTTAAAGTTATACCACAGTTTAACTCATACCACGTTCATGCATAGCAACAGTGGTAAATTTATACCTGGTATAGGCTATTCTCTCCCTATTCCGCTTTCATACATACGGGCCACCTTGTTTGAGTAACTGACAATTAACCAGAGATAATATCCATGGAAACCTAAAAGAGATTGTAAAGACTTGAGATCAGTGGGCTCATTGCAATGCTGTCTGTGTTTGAATCTGTTCTTTCATGATATTTGTTTCTTATGTGTTAATTTTTCATGTTCCCTCTTTATTTTAGCGTTTCCTTGAATTAGCCATTTGCTTATATGTGCTGTCTTCACATCCTCACACGCACCACCCTTGGTTCATAATTTAATTGCTTGATTGCTCCCCCATTTGTAGCCACACCTCCCAGCACACTCTCCTTCTCCCACACACCTGAATCCAATTTGACTTGCTCCTCTGTTCTCCCTATTTATACCCCTTTCTGTTCATTCTGATTTTGCAAGCCAGTATTTTCCTGTGTTACTAACGTGTGGTTTTTGATCCTCTGAGTCTTCTGGTCACAGTTCTACTTTGTCTGGTGGTTTTTAATTCTTACTTTGCCCTTTGTATATGATTTCAACTTGTCTTTAATTTCTGCACTGGCTTACAAATTTCTGTTTGTTCTGTGATTTGGCTTTGGTGTGCCTACTTCCTCGTGATTGCAAAACAGGATTCTCCCTTCTGTGCTGAAAGACAAATGCTCATGTTTGACCCTGCCTGTACAACCACGCCACTCGGTCACACGAATTGGATTCATGTCTGTACATGAGTTTCTGTCTCAGCTCCCTGTCCCACCCAAAACCCACCCTGACTAGTTCAGTGGACGAGACAGTTTTGTTCTTTGTTGGACCATCGAGCTCCACTGGGACAGCACTACACAAAGCTGGAGAGCATTGCCAAGACGCTGGAGTCATTTGCCTCTGGAGTGAACTCCCTTGCTGGGCAACTCCCAGCTTCTCCAGCCTTCTGCCTTATCGGTCCCAGTGGGTCTGGCTCCTGCACCAGAGATGTGTCCTCAGCTGCCCTTGCAATGGTCAACCCAGCACCTGCCAATAATCCCTTTCCAACTGCTCTCTAGCATTTGAGTTACAACCAGCAGGACAACTCCATGTTGACCAACGCTACCTCTAGGGCTCATAAATTCTTCCAGGAGTCGTGCAAGATGTTAAAGAAAGCCCATTTTAGGTACATGTTATGGAAAAGGTTGGTTCTTCCTTGAAATGGCCAGACAAGACTCAGTACCAAGATTATATTTACTATGACTAAAACCAAATGAGAACTGCAGCCACTAGTTATGGTTAACGAACAAAATCACTGAGGTAGTGTTTTCCCTGACAAGCTGAGTCTTAAATATGAGAAACCTGAAGTAAACAGACTGAACTGAGTGACAAATTGTAACATCAGTCACATTTACTCATGTAAATATTCTGAATGCTTTTGATTTGTAACATGGAACTCATTTGAAGAATTTCAGTTATCTTGGAATGGGTGGGTGTCAACCCTGTATGGTTTGAAGACAAGTTTGCAATAAAGTTGGATTTTCTTAATGACTTTAACATCAGTCACCTTCACAATTTCACATCCTTCTAACCTATACATGATTCCAGCAAAGTTTCCCCTTGCCTTCAAGTAGACGTAGTCCTTAATATGCTTGTCACAATATATGAACATCCAAGGAGCGCAAGTTTTATCACTAGGCCATACCAAACAGCCTGTTCTCTCACTGAATGTAATATCCGTCACTGTGGAATTGCCCTGTAACATTCTACATTAACTGCATTAAGATCACTTACATTATCACTCTACTAATGGGGTGAGCCAGACAATGTGGTATTGCTGTCTAGGATGCTGGGTCTCTGGTTTGCCAAGCCCTTAATGTTTTTGTGGAAGGAATGAAAGAGGTGATTGACCGGTCATCAAACAACCATGAGGCGGCTCAGGAGTTACTCCAGGGGCCTATTGCACAAAAGTCGGATCCTGGATCAACGCCAAAGCAAGGATTGCCATATCCCAAAAAGCGCGTTGCTGGTTTAATTGATTTCACCAAGCCAACAGCGGATGGAGGAGGATAGGCTAAGTGAAGCCCGGTGCCGCTGATCCTGCTGAGTGCGAGCACACGGCTACCTCAAATAGATCCCGAGATCGATCACAGAATCGCTGATCATCACCATGGACACTAAGTAGCTGCAGCAGATGCATGTGCCAGCTACACTCAAACCACGTTCAGACAGAGGGACGATGGGATCTCTGAAATGTCTCTGCTTGCTACTCTTTCAGTTTCTGTCTGAATGGTGCGAGACGTTTGAGAGGAGTATTAAAGTGAGCTAAACTCAAGTGAAGGTAAACTCGGGAGGTGTTTCAACACCATCAAAAAGGAGTAGCTGACTCACTTTGGCGTTACCGTGAACGAGATAAGCCGTCGCTGTCAGATTTAATATTGAGCTCGACGTGTAACTGAATGAGGTGTGTGACATGCGCACGATATCGATGATAGTACCTGGAAATTGACAGTTTTAGAAGCATTTTTGTGTCCCATATATACTGCACAATTTTGCTACAAGCACTTTTTTTGTCCTATACAAACTGAATTGATAGTCTGATCTAGAAGACATTTTCAGATTATCTGAGTTTACTTTCAGCTTTTAATCACCTCTGATGGAGGCATACTCAAATTAATAAGTAAAATGTTAACATCAGAAAATTACGTCAAGGAGCCTCCTGAAAATGTTTGATTCCAGTATCGCAAAGTGAGCGACATTGCACTCGTGTCCAGCACTAAGGCAACGACTCTACCTTACCCGTCGCAGTCTGAATAAAGATGGAGAAAAATAGCAGCAGTGCTGTAGCAGCAGTGCTGTAGGTAGGGGGTTACCTCAGCGATTTAAGACCGCGCTGAAACACGGTAACCTACTTCATGCAGCACTGCTCATTTTCTGCTCTGATGGAAGTCTCAACTTGGGGAAAAAGGACAAATCTGATTATGACGGATTCTAAATATGGTTAAAATGTGACATGGAAGGGGGACTGATTGAACTGTGATGGTCACTGTCACATGGATACTTGAATATAATGATCGAATATTGGCTATTTTACTGACATCAGTGGTCACAAGTTTCTAAGATAATTACTCTGGGCCTACTATAATTGAGATAGCAATGTGTAGTGGACAATTCAGAATGACTGTTAAGGACATTGATTTTCAATTTGGGTGACTGCTGAATGAGGTGAGGTGAAATTGGCTGGAGGCAGGAGCTTAGCTAGTTCGTAATCTTGCTCCGGAGCTGGCTAGCTCCACAGACTTTGTTTCCATAGTAACTAGTGCCATAGCTTAGCTCACACGCTCTGTGCAACCGAAATGGGGCTTGAGATCAGGCTAATCCCACGCCAATCCTGGGCTAATCCCTTATCCCGCCTTCGTGCAATAGGCCCCAGCTCGGGCAAGGTTCCGGATCCGTGTTTGATTACGCTATTGAAATGCACACACTTGCAGCTACTTCCCAATGGAACGCCCGTGCACTCCTCGACATTCCTGAGCGGCCTGTCTACTGAGGTAAAAGACAAACTACTCATCCAATTTCCCTTAGACTTCGACAAGTTAAGTGACCTGGCTGTCCGAGCAGCCCTCTGAGGTAGAACGTGTTCTCGTTAGGAACCTTGGACTACATGGAAAGACCAAGTTACAAGAGCACAGGAAATCAATTCCTCTCATTGTCTTTGGAAAACTATCAAGTTTACCAATACACCATGACAAATCTGAATATGGTGATATAATTACATGGACAGAACATAGACCAATTGTAGCCCATTGAATATTTGATTAGGATGTTGTCTTATCCAGAGAAGGGCACAATGATGTGAGAAGGCCAGAGACCAGTACATAGAACGCAGCCAAGAAACAAGAATCAGCTCTGCTAGCAGACACACACACTTGAGACAGACTACCTCCGAGACTGAGGAAGAACCATACAAGTCCCCACACTTTAAAGGTCCCCAATTAAGCCACCAGGTGCACAGCTAATTAGTAGCCATTATGAGCCAGTTGAAAAATCTCCCCTTCCTGAGATCACAAGGGGGAGTGACCACCTAGAATAATGAAATCTGATTGACTGCTTGGCTGAAGTTGATCAGCTCTTCTTGCCTCTTGTTATTTACTTCCCCATGTGATCTCAAGAGGGGAGAGATTTTGAAATGGCTTGTAATAAGTAATTGGCTGTGCACCTGGTGACATAATAGGGGACCTTTAATCTGGGTGAGATAAGGAGACGCCTCTGAGTCCCTAATGAGCACCATGACTCCAATGGAAGCAGTGAAGAGGTTCACTCTGATGCGACAAAGTGAGACGGAGATGATCCCAGAGCACGCAGACTCGACAGAAGAGGATCTTCTGCAGCGAAGGGAGGCAGAGGTTGAACAGACGTGTGAACACTCCACAGGCGGGATGGATCTAGATGGGGGCAAGAGAGTAATTCTGGAAGTTACCACAAATGGAGTCGACACTCATGCACTCAGTCACAGAGAGGATTGAAACCAGTCATTCGTCACCATTGCCCATCATGGAATGATCAAGTTCAACCTCGGTACTCAAGAATATAGTCTTATCCCTCCAGGTGTAAAACACCGAGTTTCCAAAAGTACATCACATAATGTAAGTGACAAAACTTTTACTTACCCAGGACCCTGCCCATTGGCTTTCCACACTCGAACCCATGGTCGCTTAGTGCAGATATCTGGGATGGGTGCAGCATGCATTTGAATGTTTGAATAATAATTCAGTATGTTGGTTCTGAAGAATTGATTGGCTCCCAGGTTTGATTGAAAAGTTATATTTAGTTGATTTAGTTATATTTCCCCCCATAAATATGTGTTCTGTCAGAAGGTCAATCCATTGTGGAATGTTTAAGTTTTTCTAGTTTTCCAGTTTAGGGGGGTGTTCTTCTCGGCAACAGTTATGGCGATGAGTGCAACTTTGGTACAGTGGCTAGGAATGGTGGTTGTTGACAAGTTTCATTATAAACAGAAGGTTAGGGATGATGGAATTTACCCGCTCAACAGGAGGGATAGTTTGTTAGTGATTGTATTCCTGAAGTGTTGTATAGGTGGGCAGTTCCAGACTGCACGAGCAAATTCTAATATTAAAGGAATAAGTCCCGAGAAGCAGTGGGTTACAGTGATTTTATAACGGCGGAGGGGCATTCTAAGGCACGACGCGCAGCGGAATGCCTTAGTGCCCTTCTGCCGTTATAAAATCACTGTAACCCACTGCTTCAAGGGGCTTATTGCTTTTATAAAACGGTTACCCTACATATAGTCCATTAAATAAACACACAAGAAAAAAAAACAACAATTTATTGGTAATAATGCAACAATAAAATTGAGAACTATTCGTTCTTCCACCAAGCAAGATCGAGTGGACAGAATGGATGGCAAGCAACACAGACGCTAAGATTGCTTTTTCATCTAGCGCCATTATCATGTCACATCAGGCTATTTGGGCTCGTTAATGTAGATATACTATGAAAGCAGGCTATTTGGAATGTCTCCTTCGGTCTCCCGAAGGCTCCGTTAAATAATTTTACGTTCGTTTCGGTTTCGGTTTCGGTTTCCGAGTTCCCTTGTTCTCAACTAGCGCCTATCGGCCATATCATTACAACCAGCAGCGAGAGTAGGGAACAAGATTGACTTTTGTCCTCCACACTTGCCGGTGTCCAGGAAAATGTTGAATTGTTCATTAGTTTGCTAGCCAGCTTGTCAACTAGCTAGAGTTCACTACAGTGGATGTGTTTACCCTACACATAGCCCATAAAATAAACACACAAGGAAAAAAATCAACAATTTATTGCTAATACTGAAATAGCGAGCTAGTTAGCAACATCGCTAGCAAGCTAAAGTGATATCGAAATCTATAATGCTATAGCTAGCTAGGCAGATAGCCAACTGGTTAGCGGGTTAAAAGGCTAAACTTCGCTAACACTGAAATAGCGAGCTAAAAGTCTTGAAACAAACGTAACCTAACGAGTCAGTTGAGCGCAGAGTAATTGGTTGCGAGGCCAGGCGCGCAGGGATATTTTGTGCTGCGGTCTGCCTCAGAATACAGTGGGTTACAGTGATTTTATACCGGCATGGAACGTGGCTCAGTCAATCACATTTAAGGATGGGAAGCACCCGTTTTATAATGTCATGTAAGTGTTCTTCTGGGATCAACAATATAATGTTTGTCCAGGAGTAACACTATAGTCCTCCAATGAACAGCTGCTCTGCTTATGATAAGCGAGGCATGGAGATATTGGAGCTCAAGTTTGTGAGTGATAGTTTAGAAACCCATTATCATTTTGACCATGGGCTGAGGTACCACATGCTGTCAATCATTAATTCGACCAATCTTAGGATTGATCAATCATTTTATCTACTCAGCACTGCCACGTGATTGGTTCAGATCATTAAGTCTCTGATAACTCCTGACACCTCAACTCACTTTGGGTATAAACGAGACTTTCCCATCACGCAATTACAACAGCAAACTGAATCAGCATAAACAATCACAGGTAACTCTTTTTCACGTACAGGCCAGTAATGTTGAGATGCATTAGGATCTTCATGAATTATTATTATTGTTCATATGCATTGACTAAGAGACCAATTGTGTCTTTAGAATGTAAAAGCTATGCGTTTATTTGCTCCCATTGATAGTGTATGACTTCATATAGCATCAAATTAGCGATACAGTGCATCAAAGTAGGACAATGTTTTCATGGGGGTTTGTGAATACTTTATCTATTATGAGGGGAGTACAGTCCAACTAATTTTCAACAAAGCAGAGCTACAAATATCAGCTGGCTTCACCCATCTTTCTCATTTAAAGACATTTTCTACGCTACTTATATGGTTGCACAGAGTTAAGGCAAATCACAAAAGTTTCACAACATGTTAATTTTTGGTGCTCCTGGTTAACTTGGACTAATGGTAAAAGCAATTTGGAAAACTATACTCAAAGGCAATGAAAACGCAACACTCTAAATACTGGTTTATTTTTGCTCAGGACCTGAGTAGTCCAATTTGAGTTCTTAAGTGACCATTGGGGTCACAATGTGTACCTCGTTACACATGAATGATCATCATTTAACTCAACAGTGTGAGTTGGACTCTCAATCCATATTGAGTACAACATATGGGATTAGGAGTTGTGCAAGTACAGTGGTTGAAATGAAGGAGGGGTTGTCTTCCCTGTATAAAGGCATGATAAAAGCCACACAAAAAACACTTTTTAAGTGTCATAATGCCACGTCTGTCGACTGAACAACGGAACAGGGCCCTGGGTATGCTAGAGGCGGGAGTAAGTGCCCGGCAAGTGGCTCACCGTTTTGGGTGTAGTACGTCCAGCATCAGTGCGTTTTTGGGTGTAGTACGTCCAACTGGGACGAGCTCTTTTCATCAAGAGTAGCCCAGACCTCAAACCAGGCAGCAACTCCAGAATGCACTACAGGCAGAGTGGCGACAACTTCCCCAAGACAACGTAAGACGCTTAGTCAGGTCCATGAGGAGATGTTGTACTGCCTGTGTGGATGTTCGTGGGGGTTACACCCGATACTGACTGTTCTTTTGAGTTCATTTTTAAATGTGTGTTCCGTTCAGTCTTGTTGTGATTTTTCATTTTCAACTTGTGCTCGTTATGTTTAATTCATCTGTTTATTATTGTCCAAATCAGCCCATTAACACATTTAATTCATCAAAGTCAACCCACCCAACATATTTGAATTGTTAAAATAAGAAAATAAATTTGAGTCACAAAATTATTTGAATCCAAACTGGTGTTGCGTTTTTTTTAGCTCTGAGTATATGTCACAGGAGACACAAGGTGTGCACTGGTAGAACTAATGAGGTCTAATTAATTAGACTGAAAACTAATACTTATTGCTGACAGAAAACATCAGCCAACGCCTTGATATCATAAACAAAACCCGATTGATAGTTTTGTACCGGTGGCATATTGTGGTCGTGTTTCTAAGTCGTCTGAGCCGAGCTTTTCCTCTGCCCTTTTTAAAATGGAAAATATATGATTTACGTCATACCGTTATAGGAAAAGAGAGGTCTCGGTGCACCACTTGTGTAGTTTTCATTCTTTTCTTCAAGGGCAAAATTTTAGCCTCAGCTTTGCGAACATTCATTAGGATTCCTATTATTTTCCTGTGGGGGTAGAGGAAACCTCTGTACCTCCAACTACCCCATCCCCTTCCCAATTATTTATGCAGCTGTATCTCCTTCAGGGAGGGGGGGAGTAATTTGCTCACCTCAGGAATAGGGGTCTGCCCGCCTCTCTCAGCGGCGTGCTGAAAAACGGCGGAAATACACGCCGCTAATGAAAAGAACACACAGGACGTGCATTATTATACCATCATGTTCACCTCGCGAGCCCCAGCGTGGCTCTGCAGCCGAGGTAAAGGCCAGCTTTTTCCCCCCCAGTCTGCTACTCCTGGGCTCGGCAGTGGGCTGGCCCTCGGAGATTTCCTCCTCATTCATTTGCAGGAATTTAGCTCCCATTTCCTGCAAAAAAAGGGAGAGAGAGAGAGAGAGAGAGAGGGAGAGATTTAAAAAGCCACTTTATTGGGACATTACTCAAGAACAAAACTTACATTACATCACCAACCATAACACTCAGAGAAAAGTAAAGAAGATAATACAAGAATGCAGAGTCAGAGAAAAGAAGGAGAAGAAGAGAAAGACACAAAGAACAGAAGCAAAAAGACAGCTACACAATAACAGAGAGTTATGCTTCGGCAGTATGTATTTTTTGAATATGTCCTGCTAATAAAGCATTTGAATTTGAATTTCAGGGAGAAAAAGAGAGCGAGAGAGAGTGAAAGAGAGAGAGAGATATTGAGACAGAAATTAGGGGGCATGGGATACCTTGCTTGTGGGGGCAAGAACATATTTATGTCGTCACACACTCAGTCTGATTCATGTGAAACACGCAGTGCCTGTAAATAAGCTCTCATTGGACTGCGACACTTCATTAATCAATGAGTGTGTGTGGAAGAGTAAATACACTGATGTGAAGCCTGGTCTGTGAGTACTTCAGCAAACGCCACCTGAATCAAAGCTCTGTGAAGGTTTGGTGGAAGTGAGATGGTAGCACATGTGGGGCTTTGACATTTCATAGCCCTGTTAATGCAGTTAGTTGTGCTTTTAACCCTTAGAGTGCTGAAATAAATTTAAAAAAATATAAATTTAATTATCTTGTACTGTTGAAAACCTATCGTGTGCCAATTTGTTTAAAAGAGCTCCTCTGCAGGAGGAGCCACATTTGCCACATGATAGGTTTTCAACAGCTTTGATTTTGGTATCTTACATTATTGAGGAACAATAGCTGCGTTTAGCGCACTAAGACTCAAGAGATTTCAGCACCAGTCAAATCACTCATAATCCAGAGAGTTCTCTGCTCATGTGTTATGATTTTCTAATCAGGCTCAGCGCAAGTGACAGATTAACCCCATAGAACCTATCTGTCAAATGCAGCTGCTGTATTCAAACCTGTGGAACTCTAGGCCTAGTTTAAATTATAGAGAAGACTCAAAGGTTTCCAACGTTTCCAAATATATCCTGCTGAATTACAGGGAAATGTGTATGAAAGGTTGTACACAATCTAGACGCTTCCATGTGATGTTATGCTGCGGCCATAAAAACATGGTGTCCTGGGTTTGAATATTTCTCTCAGTGTAAGTGTGATGTAACTTCAGTGAAGCGCTGCAACCAGCAGATAAAGAATGTGTGTGTGATTTTTTTTTATACTTTGAACCTTCTTACAGGAAAAGTGAACATTTAGAGTTTAAGGGCATGAGCAGAGAATAAATATTTATACGGTACTGCACGTACGTTTCAGGCACATTCAAAACAATTTTGTGAGATGAAGATGCTGCCTAAAATCATGATAAGAAAGGTTTCTGGATATTGAAAAATGCACTCTGAAGCTCTGTGACCTGTTCAAAACTAAATCAAATAAATACTTGGCCTGACTACCCTTTGCCTAAAAATTATGAACACTGTCCTGCAGTTTTATATGTTCGTAAGGTAGTTGGCGGTTTGCTCCAAGCCTGGTGAAGAACTTGCCACAGTTTCACTGCTGGCTCCCAGTCTCACTTGCTTCTGTAGCTCCCAGTATTCCCACACAGCTCAGATGATGTTGAGATAAGGGCTTTTTCAAGGATATATATTACCTGTATCCACTGTCATTATTGGAATATAAACTTTTTTGAAAATAGATTTTTGGAATTAACATTTGGTGTCTAAAATGTGCTTATATCTACTTTTTATCCACAGGAGATTCATGAGTAAAACAAAAAAAAAAAAAAAAATAAACATGTTAGAGGAAATTAAAAGAAATCTAGGGTGTTGAAAACACTTGTTCAGTGCTGTGCATTTAGTTATTACATGATCCTTTCTGAGAGACATCTCAGCAGAGATGCTAGCAGCCATGGTATGAAAGGAGCTCAAACCCAATGCATACAGTTCTCTCTGCTCATTATTCAAATCATGAAGTAACATGGTGCAGTTTATGACAGCAGTATAATCTAAAACATGGAGCAAAACAAAGACAAAAATGTACTAGAACTGCATGCTTGCAAGTTTTCAACACATTTATTGACTGTGTACGGCATGTTGCCGCGGAAATCTCATGATACAGTTTCGCCCAATTGCGTGATGTGATCATTACAGTCTGAGTATTACTCTGTAAAGCAGGAGTTGGGATGCAAGAGTGTTCTGTGCTCAGACCTGTCCATGGCACTGCCTTCTTCTGCTGTATTCTATCTGTAATTTGTAATGTTAAACTCAGGGCAGTTAATTTCCTGTGGGTGCAAGCTGAGGCCAGGCCTACTACTCAGGGTACCTGCTCTTTAGATTCATTGCTTGCCAGCCTACTGTCTCCAAACACACAGCTTTCAGGCTTATTTTGCTTACTGAAGTAGTTTCTCTTAATGGATATCACCACTGACATTACGTAACTGCAAAATAAATGCTCTTATTTTTATAATAAGTGATTGTCTGTGAAGTGGAAGACTGCTCTGCCCAAACATGACAATGCAATGTACAGTATTGTGGTATAAAACGAATAACAGCCATTCTAATCATCTCAAAATGCCCTTTTTTCAAACTGAGTTTACAGTAACTAAGTTGTAAGCAGCATGCAAGACCTCTTCTGTTTTTGCATCCAGCCATTACAGCTCTGTGGAATCGTTGCCTTTTCGAGCAGATGAAGCGACTCGCTGGAATTTAAAGTCTTATTTAGCCCTAGTGGATGAGACAGCTGAGGCAGTCTCCGGAGTATGGAAGGATGATGATGTAATTGCATTTCCATTTCATACGCTGATTGAGATTGGCCGCATTTTGGCTGAGGATATGTGAGCCAGCGCATTGAAAGCTCTGGCTGGCCATGTGCATCGGACAATCAAAATGTATTTCCGAAGAAAAACAGCTTCCTACGGGACTGAAGAGATTTGGTTACCGACCAAATACGGAGGGAAGAGAAAAACACAAGTTTCGTGATTACTGCTGCGTTCATTGCACTTTTGAGGATTCAGTCGCTCTGCACTTATTGCTTTGGAATAGTTGTTATGTTTTAGCGTATGTTTGTGCTAGACTGATATACGCAAAATGTCTTGTTTAATTTATTAAAAAAAAAAAAAACAAGCCACCGATGTGAACATATTCATTTTGTATCTTTCATTGAAGGCAAATGAATATTTGAAGTATCTACATCGCACCAACATTTTGGATAACATCAGTTGGCCTTTTATTAACAGCCTTTTATTAACACATTTTTCATTTCTTGACCTGTAGGTTCATTGAGCCGTTTTTCTGGTACTACATCACTGGCTTAAATGACACAGGATAAAAGCCAATGTAGACAGTTCATTTGATAAAACAGTATCAAGTTCTGCACTTGCAGGCGAGTGCAAATAATTTTAATGGATTTCCACTTGATCACAGTCAACATTACAGAGCATTTCTGTTCTATTTGAGTGACACATGACTTTGCATATGGGGCGAGGTTTTGTTGCAAATCAATTATCACATACAAGTGGCCAGAAAGCTTCTTCTAAACCATTTTCAAGCTCAGTATAATCAGAATAATCAATAATACAGCACCTGAGAGCTAGATGGCCCATGATAGGTCAATAATTAGCCGATATTTAAGACCAATCCTTTCAATATCTCTGTTGTCTTTTTCCCAGCATGGCCCTGGATTCACATTTTGCCATATTGGTCTGTCTTGTGAGTAAAACACAGCTTATACCCGTATAAAATGTCTTACATTATGATTCAGAATCAGCTCCTCCCGAAATTTTAGTTTCTTGTTGAGAAGGAGAAGTGGACTCGAGTACGATGAGGCGGTTTTAAGGAGGACTGCCTCGTGGTGAATGATGGAGGATAGCCTGACCTGTAGCTCCTGCTTCCTTGCCTCTAGAATGTTCCGTGGCTTGCAGCTAGTGCAGCACCGAGCTCTGCTGGTACAGATGGCTGGTGCACAGGACAGTGCTTCTTGACTCAACAAAAAAACCTAACCCCCCCCACACACACACACACACCATTTCAGTTTCACAGATACAGAGGAGATTTGCAGAGCTATAAAAACTTAATTGTATCTCTCTGGTACCCAGCCTGTAGTTTTGATTTTTTTCCCCACATAGCCATATACTCACATAAAAAAAAAAAACTTAAGTCATCATTCCACATGGTTGGTATTCCTATGTTGCAAGTCACGGAGAAACCTGATATATGGTACAGTATTTATGGCTTATCATAGAGTGGACTGAGGACCATGTTAGATGTTCAATGCATTTTCATAACATTGTTTGCAAATTTTATCCCCATCAGATTCACATCAGCTCTGTTTAAGTCAATTTAACTCTGAACGTTTTGCTATATTTCTCATCAATTTTAGCTATTTATTTGAAATTCATGACTCATCTGCCAGAAATAGAGCAAAAACACTAAAAACAGAAATGACTCTGACGTCGTGGCCATAAATCTTCTTTCAACATAATATTGCCCATTTATTCATTTTGATGACATTATATTGATATTTCTCTCTATTTACATGAGGAATTCAAATACTGGGTACAATTTCTGAAAGAATTTAAACTGAAGATATTTTTCCTCAGGGACCTCAGATAAACACTACTGTAAACAAGCCAGTAGGCTAATTTAAATGTGAACTTTTTAAAACTGGAGTGGAAGATTTTACTAGATATGAGTTATAACTAAACTGCAGAGCTATTTCATACCTTATACTGAAGTACTTCAGCTCTGAACAAATCACTTAACAGCCATACAGTTAAGAAGGTACTGCTGCATACCCGCTTCTGTCTTTATAGACTTGTGTTTGAATTAATTGGGTGTCGCTAGGAATAAACCATTTATTCATTATGTGATATTGAACATGTTTTAACAAACAATCCATTATTGAAAGGATTCTATACAGCATGCCGATATACTGTAGATAACAGTTTTCATATTTTACACTATGCATGTAATACAGAGCGATCCAAACAAGGAGAAACAACATTGGCCGCATGGATTCCACAAGGAATGCTAGCAAAAGCTATCAAGACAGACGATAATTATGTTCCAGCACTTTGGAAGAAAGATTGGGGTTCTTATATTCCGCTTATCGCCGGGGCATTGAACAGAGCTACAGGGAACCCTGCCAGCCTGTTTAAATGCTCTCAGGCTCGTTGAAAATGCTCTCGGTTGAGGTCTCCCCAGTGGCTCGCCATGTCTCCTCGTACAGCAGCCAATCCGCTTGTCGACCAGCCTTTCGATTCGAGCAAACACTTGTGCCAACTGCGAAGAAGGTGCAGTCGTCCAACACAGTGCCTGCGCTGCTCCCCTCGTGGACTGCAGACAGAGAAGAAGAAGTGGCAGACAGCTTCGGAGGACATTGATTGAGGACGGAGGACAGAAAGAGAAAGCAGCAAATGTGATTGTTCTTTCCCTTTTTGGAAACATAAATAAGATAAACGACTCAGTTGAGGATGGTAAACAAAGAACAGGCCGAATGCTCATAAAACTAAGAACTTCAGAAATGTAATAAAGTCGGGTAAGTATACCTTTAAAGCCCACCCAAATTGAAGTTGAGATTTTTTTTTTTTTAATACATTGTCATATTTTTGCAGACTAACCTGAATAAAAATTAAACTTCAATCTCTCTCTTGAGGTTTTATGAATAGTTTTCAAAATCTTTTAATATTGGAAATAAAATCTTATGAAACATGGAAACTTTTTGTCAGATAAAAACAAACCCAGCTCGCATCAATTATGACTATAGGTTTGAAGAATTTGTACAGTTTATAAATTTTTATGCAATTTATTGTTATTTGTTTCTTTTATTATACTTAAAATTTACATTTTGTCCTATTGTATATATCAAATATATATGCACCTTCGTTTCCAAAAAAAATTGGGATGCTGTGTAAAATGTATGTAAAGACAGAATTCAGTGATTTGCAAATCATTTAAACACTATATGCATTTGAAAAAAGTACAAAGACAACATGTCAGATGTTGAAACGGGGACATTTTTAGAAAAATATGTACTCATTTTCAATTTGATCCCAGCGACAAGTCTCAAAAAAGTTGGGATGGGGCCATGTTTACCATTGTGTTGCATCACCTCTTCTATTGACAACACCCTGAAATTGTTTGGGAACTGAGGAGACAATCTGCTGCAGTTTCAAAAGCAAAATGTTTTTCCATTCTTGCTTGACATAAGATTTCAGCTGTTGAAGATTTTGTGGCCTCCTTTGTCAGATTTTTTATTTCACAATGCGCCAAATATTTTCAGTGGGTGACAGGTCTGGACTGCAGACAGGCCAGTTTAGCACCCAGACTGTAACTACGCAATTTTTTTGTTGTAATACGCACGGGATGGGTGCGGTGTTTTGTCACAATCCTCATGTGAATGCCTCCCTTTTCTTCTCCTATTCAGCAACTTGTGCGTCTATTAGAAGTATGTCTCTTTTGATTGGTTTAGGTCTCGCGTATATTCCCCTCCCTGCCTGTGTCTTTGATCTGCAAATTGCTGGATTGTATTTTGCGATTTGTGCTTAGAACCAGTCCGTATTTTCAAGAGGAAATTCTTTCTCTTTATTAAGTGAAACAGTGCATTTTAATGACAGCAATTGCAAAAGCCTTCCTATTTATTCAATTAACCTGAACAAGCTTCCAAGCCTTGTCAGGGTCCAGGATTGGGACTGCGTTCAAGTTCAGGATTGGGACCCAGCCTAATCCAGATCTGCTGTCCAGTTTAATAGGAACAAGCTCCCAAGCCTAAGTCAGAGTCCAGGATTGGGTTCTCATTCTTGTTAACTCTTCCAGGTCCTTTCCTCTGTCCATTTTGTTAGGAACAAGTTCCCAATCCTTCTACGGTCATCAGCATTGGAACCAAGTTCCCCTCAAGCTACTCCATCCTCCTGTGGGGCAGCTCAGCTCTGGTGAAGTCAGCACTTCACCTGGCTGTATCTCGGAGGCCACTGGGCAGGAATTAGCAGCCCTGCTTCGCCAACACATCTGTGCTGAACAGTGCTCTCTGCCCCCGCACTTGGTTGCTGGTCTGGATTGTAACAGTGTTTGGCATTATCTTGCTGAAATAAGCGAGGGCTTTCCTGAAAAAGACGTCTGAATGGCAGTATATGTGGTGGTTTGCAGAAATGTTCCTGAGCCCATGCTGTGCTTTGCATAACCAAATCCTGTCTTTCTGTTTTAATGCAGTGCCACCTGAGGGCCTGAAGATCATGGCCATTCAACATTGGTTTTCAGCCTTGTCCCTTGCGGACAGAGAATTCTCCAGATTCTCTTAGTCTTTTAATGATATCATGTACAGTAGATGATGACACCCCCAAATTCTTTGCGATTTTACATTGAGAAACGTTATTCATAAATTGTTAGCAACAGTCTCTCGCAGGGTGGTGAAGCCCCTGCAATGTTTACTTCTGAAGGACTCTGCCTCTCTAAAATGCTCTTTTTATACCCAGTAATTTTGCTGACATGTTGACAATTAACCTAATTAGCAGGGAGATGTTCCTTGCATCATACAACTCTTACAGTATTTTATTGCCACAATCTAAGCTTTTACGAAATGTTTCACTGGCATCGAATTCAATTCAAATCCAAATTCAAGATATTTTTCAAAAAACAGTAAAATGTCTAAGTTTAACATCTGATATGTTGTTTTGTACAATTTTCAATTAAATGTAGATTTTAAATTATTTGCAAATGATTGCATTCTGTTTTTTATTTGTATTTTCCATAGGATCCCCACTTTTTCGGAAATGGGGTTGTACTGTACATTCAGACTGTTTTCTCAGCCATAATTTGGCCTTTCTGCTCCCACCCCTTATTAAAGTAACTTCATAATATCTTAAATAAAGCATAAAAAATAAATAATCTACAATTGTATCAGGAATTAAAATGCAAATATAGCTATATTGGAAGATGTCAACCTGCTCAGATCTTTTGGACTATCATGGAATGAACCTTCAGAAGAAGTTTTAAGCGGACAAAAAGCTGGGGAAGGCTATAAAAAAATGGGTAAAATTGGTAAAGCTTAGAGCCTTCTTTGGGGGTGCCAAGAAGTCCACTGTAATAAAATATACATTTTATTTAAAAAGAAAACTATTGCATTGCCCTGTACAAGACAGACACTACCAAGATGAAGTCATCCGAGCAAACTGAAAAAGTTGATTAGAGAGGAAATAGAGACGTGACCAAGAGGCCAGCAACACTGGGGGACCATTTAAAGGAGGTGATATTTTATATTTTCTTGAATTGTAAGACTATTTTCAAGAACCACATGTAAACCAAAGCACAACCTATTTGGATTTCACCAGTATGTGCCAACAACACCGACCCAAAATGGACAGCAGCTATGACTATTGTGGAAAACGGAATAATGCATCACATAATTGACAGGTGTTAATATAAATTAGACATCAGGCATTGAGTATCATTATGTCATCATTAATGTTAAATTTGTGTTATTACTTGTGGGCATACACTGGACTTTGATGATAATGTTACTTGATTTTAAAGCCTGGGATATATTTTTCACAGCCAGCTCCATCCTACTGCAGGTGTGTGTAAGGGCACGATACAATAATACTCAAATCTTGTTAATGTGTGGCATAAGCCGAGGCTCAAAACTGGAACTACAGTAAACCCATTTGCTTTAGATGGATTCCTTTCCTCTTCCTATCGCACCCAATTGCTACTGTTGTTTAACGTCTGCATTTGTTTAAATTTGTGACATGAGATGTGAGGCAGATACTGCATATTCTCAAAAGATAAGGCTTTTTTTTTGTGAGCAAAATCTCCATATGCGAATAACAAAACATCAATATTGTATGACCACTACCATTTCATGAAAAACCTATATATATATATATATATATATATATATATATATATATATATATCGAATGAAATGTGTGAAAATATTACTCCTCTGAAGGTCTACTTCTGAGAAAATTCTCCAAGTGCCTGCCAGGAGGTAAGGCACATGATTGATTTTTTTTCTAAATCCAAATCGAAAAACAGATAGGGGCCAAAAAGGTGCATTTACCTGAAGTAACCCGACTAACAAACTGTTTTTGTTTTGCGGTTGCTGAGATACAGATGGGAATTATTTAGCAATTCTTACTCTCGCTCGTTTGGCCTCCCTTATTTCATTATTAATGTGCATTAATTCAGACTCAACATCTCTCACACAGTTAGAGCCCCTGATTTGCGCAGGCTATGTACTGGTGAGTGCCAAACGCGTCTCTCATGTACGCGGGCGCTGAAAAATCGCCAGCACTGAGCCAAGATCTGTGGCCTGACTGCTTCCACCTGAGCTAAACAAATGGCGGCGTCACATTATCTGTGCTGCGACTCCAGAACGCTCCATTTCTCAGCTGCTCGTTGAAACATTACACAGAGCGCTGCTCGCCCTGGTGTCTTCGAGGCACGTATTCACAGTACATGCACTGCGGTGGACACCAGGCTATTTACTGATTTGGCGCACCAAGTTTTTTACATTTCTTCATAACTAATTTCATTGCTATTTTTCTTTTGCTCTGTGAAGCGTAAAATGTCAAATTACAGACAAATTGAAATACCTTGCAAAGACTTGAGAGGAGAGATACCGGCACATATGCCTTTCTAATGGTTTCAAAGCCTGCCAGCGCTTCCTGAGATCAGCCACTCCACCTCATGCAGCTGACTGCAGGATTTACACGGCTATATCACCATTTAATACCCTGTTGATTGAAACCCTCTGTCTCTGCGGGGTGATGTGGTCAATCATGAATCACCCTCTGGGACTCCGAGCGAGTCCAGGTTCAGGTCCCTTCCATGAGTGTATGTATGTATACAGTCAAGTCCAAGAGCATTTGGACAGTGATGACAATCTCATGGTGCTGGCTCTGGATACTGTCACCATGGACTTGAAACGAAACAATCAAAATACACTTGGAGTGTAGACTTTCAGTTTTAATTTAAGAAACAATGTATGAACCATATAAGAGTTACCTCCATCTTTATAGAGTTCTGGGGTCTTAAAAGTAGCTATTCAACAGATAAACATAACCATTAATCAATTTGTCATTTTTAACCCGTAGAGCATTAAATGCAACTATTGTTACTCAATGATGTAAGATATCAAAATCAAAGCTGCTGAAAACCTATCATGTGGTGACTTGTTTTAAAGAGCTTCTGCCGGGGAGCTCTTTTAAACAAGTTGCCCCATGATAGGTTTTCAACAGCACAAGATAAATTGAAAAAATTTATAAATTGAATTATTTCAGCCCTTTATGGTTAATATTTGGTTGAAAATATTTTGCAGTCAATGATCGCCTGAAGTCTGAAATCCACAAACATCACCAGATTATGGGTCAGTTCCCTGGTGATGCTCCGGCCTGGCTTCACTGCAGCTCTCCTCAGTTCCTGGTTGTTTTTGGGGTGTTTTGTCCTCAATTTTGTTTTCAACAAGTGGAACACAAGCTCAGTTAGATTCAAGTCAGATGAGTGATTTGGCAGTTGTAGTAAATTCAGTATGCTTCAGGTCAGCGTCAATCTGCACTGTGAGGATCCATGGAGTGAGTTTTGAAGCAATCTGGTGAATCTGAGCAGACAATATAGCCTAACATAATTCAGAATGCATCCTACAGCTCTCCTGTGATCTGCAAAAACCTAGTAAGTTTATCAGTGGCAAAGATCTCGCAATTGAACAAAAACTTTTAGGTTCTGGGCTTTTCCTAGCAGAAAAAAATGATAGAAACTTGATTTTGAAAGTTCAAATGACACTTATAGCTAGTGTTTTAAGATTTTCACCACTTTAAATTACTGCAAATGAAGGTTAAACTCAGTTTCTACCAGAAGTGACACACATACTAGGTTTTTCCAGATCACAGGAGAGCTTGTGTCAGCAGTCACATCATCAATCAATACTAGGAAAGCTGTTCCATCAACAGTGATACGTGCCCACACATGACTGTGCTCCGCAGATGAGCTGGTTGCTTTAGATCAGGGGTCTCCAACCCTGTTCCTGGAGAGCTACCGTCCTGTAGGATTCTACTCCAACCCTAATTCAACACACCTGATTCAGCTAATTAGCAGCTCATCAAGATCTGTAACTGGGAAAGCAGGTGTGGTTTGCTTTGGTTGGAGTGATAACCTTCAGGGTGGTAGCTCTCCAGGAACAGGGTTGGAGACACCTGCTTTAGATCTTGAGCAGGTCCTTCCCTTCTCCATTTCTTCTCTTCTCATGATTCTGGTAAAAGCTGAGCTTTGTCTCAGGATGTTGTTCCAGAGCTGCACAGGCTTTTTAGGTTTTTTTTTTTTTTGCCATCATGTGGGAAACCCTCTGTATTTACTCTGGTGAAATCTGTTCTCAACTACTGACTCAAATGCACCTTCCCCCAGGAAGCTGCTCCTAATCTGGTAGCCTGCTGTGAAGAGGTGTTCCTTTACCAGGAAAATGAGAAATTCATTTAAGAATGTACCAAATGGTTGATTTAGTCACAGTTAATGATTTTGCTGTCTCTCTGATGGATTTGTTTTGATCTTTTTATACAAATGATAGCTTGCTTCACTGGCAGTATTTGCTCGTTAGACTTCGAAGAGTTCACGGCAACACATTTCAGTGGCAAAAACCCACACTTGAAATGAACTGTTGTAGTATTTTCATCTGGTTCCTTGTCAATGAAATAATGAGGGAATAACAGACCTGCCTGGCCATGGAAGAGCAGAGCAGCTAACAGTCCAATTACGTTTGGTTCCTTAAAAAAGGAAGGAGGGATCATATACAAAAAGTTCTGTAATTCCCAACTGTAAATGTCTCTCAAATATAAACTCCACAGAGACATCATACATTGTCTGGCCAAAAAAAAGTGATGGACTCTAATATTTTATTGGACCACCTTTAGCTTTGATCATGGTGCGCATTCATCGTGGCATTATTTTGAAAATCTTATGTAATGTTACTGCATTCACTTCTGACCAGAGTTGAATTCATCCTTGGTCAAGCTCTTGTATTGACGACGAGAAAGTCGGAAAGTCAGATCACTTTGTAAAGTCTTCTTCAGCCGTTCCCAAAGACTTTCAGTTAGTTAAGGCCAGGACTCTGGTGGTCAATTCATGTGTGAAAATGATTCCTTATGCTCGCTGAACTGCTGTTTCAGTGAGCCCAATGAATCCTGGCACTGTCATCGTGGAATATGCCTGTGTCGTCAGGGGGGAAAAAATCCAATGATGGGATAACCTGGTCACTCAGTACATTTATATAGTCTGACTTCATTTTATTGCTGCAGAACAGTGCTGAGCCTAGATCTGACCAACTGAAGCAAACCCAGATCATAACACTGCCTCCAGAGGCTTGTACAGTGGGCACTATGCATGATGGGTGCATCGCTTCATGGGCTTCTTTTCTCACCCTGACGCACCCATCAGTCTGGAATCAGGTAAATCTGGACTCATCAGACCACATGACCTTTTTCTACTGCTCCTCAGTATAATCTTTATGTTTCCCAGCAAATTGAAGTTGTTTTTTCCAATTACCCTCACTAAGAAGAAGCTTTCTAGTGGCTACGCAGCTGTTTAGTCCCAATCCTGCAAGTTATTGTCACTTCGTGCATGTGGAAATGCTCTTGCTTTCACAATTGAAGACCCTGGTGCTAAAAGTACTTAAAACACAAAGTGTTCATTTTGAGGAAATTGAGAAAATCGACTTGGGTAACTATAAAAGATGTTTTCCTATCCATGCCCCTCAGTGTGTGAAAATGTGACTTAAGTACTTTTAGCTGTAGGCTCTTCAATTACACATAACCACAGTTCTACAGTTGATTTTTGATGAGTCTTCACCCAGCATTTTAATGTTCTCCAGTTATGATCACTCATGATTTTTTCCCTGACCCATTTCTTCAGCGAAGTTGACGGTTCCAGGTTTTAATAATCCAATGGAAAGTCCTTCACCGAATTTAGTGATTTCAGCAATCTCCTTAGCTGTTTTCTTTGCTCAATACAGGCCAATAATTTGCCCCTCTTGAAACACAATAACATCTTTTCCACAACCATGGGATACTTCCTCTGACATGTTTGTTTAAGAGATGAGAAGCTACAAACTGCATCAGTCAGGGGTAAAAGAATTGTTGCCAGCTGAAACACATTAATCACTGCAATAGCGATTCAATCATAGGCTCTTAAGTATTTGCCTATTTAAATCCAAATAGGGACATTTTTGGCCAGGCAGTGTTTACCACAGGAAAGCAACCCTTAATGTACATGGATTTGACCCCAGCCTCGGGTATGAAGAACATGACTGGTTAAAAAAGAGAAACATTATGAAAAGGCTCTGCTCTTAATGTTGTGTGGAGATTACAATGATGGCAGGCTTTCTCCCTCTCATTTTGCTCCAAGCAGACAGTAACTCACCCGATTCCCTGCTTTATGTGTGGCTCCCAGAATGTTTATGGAGCTTTCCTGAGAATGCTTTTCTATTTATTGTTCCAATTAGTGCCTTAACATAAACGGGATGAGCTTTTATTTGTTGTTTATGGTTCAATCCAAATAAGAAAGCCTTCGGAAATCAACACGACAGCAGAACGTCTGAGACACGAAAGGAATTGTAAACAGACTAATGTTTGTTTTTTGGCTCTTTACTGGCAGAATTCATAAGGGTTTTGGTTCCTTGACAAAGCTGCCATTAATTCTGGGAGAGATAAATAAGTACACTGGCTTTGGAAATAAAGCTTGCTTTTAAAAAGCACGGACCACCATCTTACATCCGTTGAAGTGCTGGCGCAACATTTCATAATAACAAATCAGCAGTATACGAGGGTTTGAAAAATTCCCTTTTTTTGGCCATGTCGTAATTTCACCCAGATTTATTTCTAAGCAATGATACTTTTCAGGACACGTCCTGATTCAGAAGTAGGCCAGCCGTCTGGATCAGCAGGGCAAGAACATTTAAGAGGCTTTTAAGAACATGACTTAAATCTGGCTTAACTCCTTCCATACGATTGAGTCCTTGGCTAATATACTGTAATCAATAACTAATGACAATCAGGGCTGGGGTGTTTACTTCAAACTCTGAAATGGATCCAGTCATGCTATTCTTTTTTCTCATTTCAATGGAAAGATGCCTTTTGGCTTATATTAAGCATGGCAGTATTACGGAAGTATTTTCATTGGCCGGGAAATTTTTTTTTTTTTACAGTGAGATTCTAATAGCTTGTGCTCGAGGGGTGTTTGTGTGTGTGTGCGCGCACGCGTGTGCACATGTCTGTTTTCGGAGTTGGCCGATAAACTCGTATAGTAACGTAAATGACGTGTCTGTGTGCAGAAAAGTCAGCTTGAGTTGCTGTGACCTGGCCGGGCGGTGTAGTAAAACATGTCATGTTCGCTGCTGCCTGAGCGTTCATCACACGCTTGCCGCCCAGGCATTCGGCCAGCACTTGTGTGTGTGTTCTCACGTTTCACCATTAAAGATGGATGTGATTTTGCTGGCCAAATTTACCTTTCACTGCTTGATGATTCGTTCATTATGTCTCATTTTATTTTCGCTCCAAAATCTAAGACAGAATTACTAATGGTGACTTAGCAGGTCTACCCCATCCACAGCCAGGTGCAGAATAACTGTGATGCCAATAATCCGAATATAGAAACACAGCTGCATATTCCTGATAAACAACATATCATCCAAATCATCAAAATATTAAGTTCAAACATATGAAAATAATGTATGTTTTATTTCATTACATTTATTCCCATGTAAAGGTGTGTTTTATTTAGTAGTCTCTTGTTTACCACAACTACAGATACAATTATTGAGACCCCTAGTTTACTAGTTTGTCCTAACAGCCCCGGCTAAGATGACAGCTGTGAGTCATTTCCTATAATTTGAGATCAGGTTAGATGATATGTTTGGAAGGATTTAACCATTCCTCCATTTAGGATTTTCAAGATTGCTGTTATTCTTGGTTTTGCACTTAAGGATTGTCCTCTCCAGTTAATCAATGAGATTTATGTCCAGGGACTGACATCACCGTTGCACAACATGGATGTTGTTTTCACTGAACCATCACTGTGAGGATTTTGATATAGACGTGTAGTCATGGTCTCACTGGAAGAGTTTCAGCCTCTTAGCAGGGACAAACAGATGTTCTGGCAAAACTGCCCGGTGCTTGGTGGAATTTATTATACCGCTGAGTTTAACAAATGCTCCTGGATCACTAGCATTAAAACATAGCTAAAGATCAAAAGACCACTACCATATTTTAATTAAAAAATATGTACTTCTCTTTTTATTTGTTTTTGTTTTGTTTTTTGCCACCAAACATACCAGTGGCGATCATGGCCAAAAAATCTGACTATAGCTTCTTTTCATAGTTCAAGTGATGATTGGCAAACCCTGGACATTTGATACTTTGTCTTGCGCTTAGTAAGTGCTTTTTGTTCATTTTCAAAAAGTTTGTTTCTGTGAACTATGTAGCAGGCTTGAGACTTGTGATCCAAAGATGAAACCCATTACTGTAATTATTGACCCATAATCCTCTGTTTTTTTATTGCCTTTCTCACCATCCACCTCACCTCATTTGTACACAAAACATACCTGCATCCATGACCAACAATGAGCACAGCCATTCCCCGGCTTACTGTCTTATTATTGCCATTACAGTACAAAGTAGTATGCTCAGCCATATATGCATTTTTAGTGCTATTTCCTCAAGTGTGAAGGTCATTTACCATCGGTCTCTTTAGAATGGACAGTTCTTTGACTTTTTCAAAGATGATGGATGACATTGAGATTCTGAATATATGTTCATTTATGTTATGTCTTTTATAATCAAGTGAAACAGGAAGTGACAGAATAACAAAGTTCCTTCATCAAAGCTCCCTGAGACTTCGATTGACTTTAGCAAAAATGATTGAGTGATTAAACTTAATTTGACTTTATTTACAATAAATCATGGCTTCTTATAATTGTTGGAGCAACAAAAAACTTGGTCACCCATGGTTTTCCATAAAAAAAGAAACAGACCACAAATTAAAATGCTCTGAAACTTAAAAATCAACGTATTGAAATCAACGTAGACTTTTCCCTATTTTGAATATAAAATGTGAATTTTTAACTGTGTTGTTTATTTACATATATACAAGTATATCCGTAGATTCTATGAGGCTTTTTTTCTTCATTTTTCTTGAGAGTGCCGATAATTCTGACCATTGCAGTAAATACATGCTGGATGTTTATTCTATTACAGATGCTTAAGTTGGATGAGGTACAATATGCCATTTAAAAGGTACAACCTTCCATATTGGCCCAAGTTTTATACTTGATTAATTTTAGTGCATCCACTTCTATCAATTTTTTTTCTCCATATTGAGGTAATTAGTTTCTCAGAACAGCACCATACCCTAATGTTTGGTGTTTTAGCTAAGAATATGTATACTAAAAGTAGTTACTATTCTTTTTGAGTTTTATTTTATAATATAAATATACTGTATGTACATCATATCTGAGTATGCGTCTTATACTTTGACAGAATAACAGTGCCATGAAGAAATATTTGCTCCCGTCAGAATTCCTCTATTGTTCATATTTATCTCTTGAAATCATATCAGATCTTCATACAAAATATAACACAAGGAGAACATGAGGAAATAAGAAATACCGTTATTAAATGTTCTAGATTATTTCAGTGATTGAAGAAAAGAAGTTGTCCAACACCTATATAACCCATGTGAAAAAGCAATTTCCCCCTGAACTCAATAACTGCTTGTGCCGCGTTTAGCAGCAATGTCTGCAATCAAATGCTTCCAATAACTGGAGATCAATCTTGCACATTGCTGAGAAGGAATCTTAACCCACTTTTCATGGCAGATTTTTTTTGATTCTGCTCCACTGGATTGTTTATGGGTTGTGCTTCTGACTTTTTCCTGCGTAGCCCAGTGGTGTTCAGCTGTCAGAACATGGACTGATAACTAAACACCTTTAGAATTATCCAGTACAGAGTCAATCATTCCCACACCATTACACTACCTCCACCATGTTTTGCAGTGGGTATGATACTCTTTTTGTGGAGAGCTGTGTTAGCCTCACGCCACATGTAATGGGGCCAGTGTCATTCGAACGGTTTTACTCTCAACTCATGAGGAATTTTTGGCGAATGTGAGACAAACCTGTATGTTCCTCGTTGGTTAGCAGAGGTTTTCACTGTGTTACTATCTCACACATACCATTTTCCCCAGCCTCTTTCTAATTGTGGAATCAAAAATGCAGACATTAGCTGAGGACAGTCTGTCCTGAAGTTTGTTCATTGTTTGTCTGGGTCCTGTAGCAACCTCCCAGATGAGATGTCAATGAACTCATTGGAGAAGTCTCTGTAAATCAGCCCCTCCTTACAAATTTTCTTCATTTCAAGATGCTGGCTCTTACTGTGGTTTGCTGGAGTCCCAGGCCCTGTGAAATGGCCTTGCAACCCTTTCTGGTAGTTTCTCTCCAGTTGGTAGTAAGCAAGCTTGCATGTGACCCATATAATTTATACCAGCTATTGGTTAAATAAGGCAAATTACCTGATTGAGTTACTAAGGGTGCAATTACTTTATTTGCATGGGGCTTGTTGGTGTTGGATGACTTTTTATCCGTCAATCGATGACATGTTCTAGCTAAAACTATTTGGGTTTACTCAGGTGGCCATAGTCTAATATTAAATTTAGAGGATATGAGACATTTAAGCTTGACAAAATATGCAATGATGGCAGAAATCAGGAAGTACTTTTTCACAGCATTGTATGAAAAAATAAAAAGTTAAAAAAACATAATCATAGTCTCATAAATCTAGTCTGTCTTGTTGAAGACCACTACTCATAAAACTGGAAAAGTCAGAGCAGAGCTGAAACAAGGTTTTTAAGAACAATGGAAACGGAAACGACTCTGCCTTTCCCTGCCGAATACTGATCGCACCATATTTTGGAAAAAGACACGAGTCCCACGTACAGCTTTAGAATAGAGTGTTTAGGTCTCTGTCTGTCTATGAGGCCAGTGGAGAATTCAGCAAGCAATCCAAAGCCAATATTACTGTAACAGTAGAGTTTAAGGACAACCTTCATATGTTCTGAACACCGACTAAAACAGCCAGAAGGTAAATGATTGTGCTGAACATTAATGTATGAGCATTGTTTTAATGAGTTTATCATTTTTACTTTGTTTCATTATTATTCAATTATCATGTTTTTATTAGCTGTTAATATAGACCTGAACAAAGATTTTCAAGGCAAAAAAGATGTTGCCCAGTGTAGCACAGCTCAGGATAATTCAAAACCTGAGACCCAGCGTCAGTGAAGTATCTCTTGCCTTTGTCAGTTCATATGGTTTAGTATTATCAAAGGAAAAAACAGCTGGATTTCAATTTAAAATATTCAGTGAATCCTAATTATATCTTGGCCTTTCAGCACAAATAGTGCCAGCTTTAAATGTCTTCATATTGAATAATTTAAAGCGCCATTCGAAAATGGCCACGGAATGCACAGGAAGTGACAGAAATTGAATTGACTGTGAGTTATGTACTGTACACAGAAACAGTCTAAATTATAGATGGCTTAAGCTGGGGACCCACATCATCAAATATAAATGCATCCACTGGGAGTTCCTCCACCCTGCCACAAGGAGGCGCTCCTCCCCTCTGAATTCATTTTTACTATTTTCAGCAGTCAAGTGCACATTCATCCAGCACAGTGTTAGACTAACATTCTCAGTGTCTCAGAAATACAGTCAAAAGTAGTAAAGCGCTGTCTTTTTTGGCACTGTGTTTGCACCTGTTAGCTTGGTAAGAATTTTAACTGTTTTTATTTGCACTCATTTAACATACAGTAATGCTTATAAATAAGATATATTGTTTAATTTGAATTTCAAATAAAACCCCTCAGTTTTACCCTAAGTTGCACTCTTTTGAGTGGGAAAAATCATTTATGAATCAACAATTATTACTTTTTTAATCTTTCTTAGCCTCTGAGTAAATCCTAATATATGCTCATTTTTGAGAAGTGTTTTAATAGCAGATGCGATGATATAAACAGAACATTTTTACTGGCGGAAACATTTTTAGGTTTTTCCCCCTGCAAGTCTCTTTGCTACCTTTTTCTCTGCTCTGTTATGTCAGCAGGCCAGAGACCCCAGGGCCGTGTGCTAAACACCTCACGCGCTTAATATTGCTCACGTAAATAGAGTGCACTGAATTGGAAAGTCATTAACTATGTGTACCTAAAATACCCGCATGATATACATATTTTCATGGTTTATGCTGAGTATGGCCATACCTGAGTCGACAGTGCCCTCCATATACACTATCAATTAACATACTGCGCAGACTGCGCTTTTTTTTTTTTTTTTCTATACCATTTTCCAACGGTGGTACGGATGTGTCGAGAGGCTTCGGCCCTCGTAATAAGTCTGTCTTTCCAACTGAGATCGGACTTCTGTCCTCAGCACCACCAGAACGTATGTTTTACGTCTTCAAAAACCTTTCTCCCAAACTAACCAAACCACGCAAATATGTACAACCCAAAATATGAAAAGTTCGGGTGGTACGTCAAATTAACCCTTCGAGCGCTGACATAAATTTTCAAAAAATTATAAATAAATGATCTTTTGCTGTTTGCTGTCGGGAACTCCTTTAAATAAGTTGCCTCATGATAGGTTTTCAACAGCTTAGATTTTGATATCTTACATCATTGAGCAACAATAGCTGCATTTAGCGCTCTAGGGTTTAAATTGAAAAAACTGAAATCATATCTTTAGATAATCTTTGGCCTGTATTATGTTGAAAACAATATGACAGCAGAATATTAGAAGTCTTACCACATTATATTATTGATTTCTGAAAATAAACACATTTCAATTTTAATTCTTGCAATACATTAAAAAAAGTTGTGGCAGTGAAGTGTTTACCATTTTGTAATGTTGCTATTCTTTTTCTCAACACTTGATAAATGTTGAGGGACTTAAACTGATTTAATGTTTCAGGAGTAATTTTGTCCTATTTTAACATCAAATGTCAATGCACACAACAGTATGGATTCTACATTGTTGCATATTGCATTTCAAAATGTGCCACACATTCTAAATACATTCTAAATTGGGGACAAGTCAGGACTGCAGACTGGCCAATCCAGCATCCTCACACAGCCGTGCCTTTGTAATGCGTGTAGAATGCAGTTTCAGCATTAATGGTGCCTTCACAAAAGTGCAGGTTACCCTTTCCTATGGCACTGACACAACAACATACCATGACAGAGCATGGCTTTTGGACTTGTCGCTGGTGACAATCTGGATGGCCCTTTTCTTCTTTGGTCGAGCACATGGCATCCATTTCTCCCAAAAAAAAAAAGACCTTAAGTATTGGTTTGTCTGACCACAGTTCACATTTTTAGCAGTGATGGGCCATTGCAGATTCCTCCGAGCCCAGAGAAGTTGACAGCACTTCTACATACTGTTATCATAAAGCTTCCTTTTTGCAGAGTAAAGTTTTAACTGGCATTTAAGGATGCAGTTACGTGCTGAGGTACTTGACAAAGGTTTGCCAAAGTAATCCTGTGTCCATGTGGTTATATCACTTATAGATGTTCGAGTTTCTGATGCAGTGCCATCTGACTGATGGAAAATCTCAAGTACTCCTCTTGGGCTTGTGCCCATGCCTTTTATACACAAACATTCCTTCAGATTTCTTGAAACTTTTGTTATGTTTTACACCGTAGATGGTGAAATATCCAAAGCCCTTCGAATTTTTCTTTAAAGACAATTGCTTTTAAACCTTTAATAATTATCTCATGCATTTGTGGGCAGATTGACGATCCTCAGTCCATCTTTGCTTCTGAGGGACTTGGCCTACCCTGGATGCTTTTGTATTAAATCATGATTACAATCACCTGCTGACATCAAATCACATAATTATCCTTTTTTTTTTTTACCTCATTTAGTCCCAAATTGCTCCCATCCCAACTTTTTTTGGAATGTGCTGCAAGTGCAAGTGGCAAGAATTGATTCATATTTACAAATACAATGAAATTGACCAGACAAAATTGTAAATATCTTATCTTTATACTGTCAGCAATGAAATAGAAGTGAAAGTAAATTTAAAAAATCACTGTATTCTGTTTTATGTGCATTTTGCACACCATTCCAATGTTTTCAGAGTTGCAGTTGTAGAAGTATACTATCTGTGTATTTTAAATAAACTGCGGTAATTTAAAAAAAATGGGACACATAACCACCATTTCCTCAGGTGTACTCAACTTGCAGCGATGAGAAACAGCCTGTATTCCAGTGAGCGGTTGAACATGGACAGTATGTTTAGAATAAAGCATATATCCCAAGGACTCTGCCGTGAGGAAGCAGTTTCGGACACTGCCCTGGTGTTCTGTGTCCTTAAGTGAGGCCATCTTGAAGCAGCGCTCGTCTGAAAAAATGTCTACATTCTGCCACAAGATGGCGGTATATACAAGTAGAGATCTGGGTGGTGACATGGGGGGAGGGTCGAAGACTGGACGGCTGTATTTTAGATCTGTTAATGTTGTCACAAAGCAGCCTTTACTGGGGACCCTCTCAGCCATCTATGCTTGTATTTTTATGAGTCCTGATTTGATCGTTCTTACTCAGTTTCCAAAGAGCGGATTTGCGGCTCCGCGGACCCTGATCATTTACCCCACCTCTCTCTGCTCTCAGTCAGCGGCCGCCTCCACTGGAAAAAAAAGGGGAACAATCGGCACTGGCGGGATTAACGTTGTCTCCAGCAGCAAGAGAAGGCATTTTACTGGCAATAAAACCACAAGACACTTGAGGCGGAGTGTGAATCCGGCGAGAGGCCCAGCCCGGGTTCAGAGTTGGGATTGCAGCTGACAAAGCAGGAGAATGGCAGCCTTATTCAGTGGTTTAAGCTCAGAGCCTTTCGAAAACCCCCCACCCACCCCTTCTTCCTTCCTGCCAGGCTCTGTATTTTACACCAAAAGCGAGCCAGTCCCTAGCAGGGTGAGACAGCCCTCCGGTACTCTGTAGACTTCAGTGCCCTCACCAACCTTGAGCTGCTATTTCCACAGTGTAACAGCTCAGGTTTGTTTCTCTACTTGGAAACTTAGAGGTTAAGAATCTACAACATTAATGAAACAAAGTGATAGCCTATATAATATGCAGGCAGTGTGTGTAATAAGGATTAGCGCTGGGCAAAATATAGTGAGATGATGTATTTTTGCTTCGGCATCAGAGAAACAGCGGCAAATCATGGCTGATTCTTTTATGTATGTCACACAATGGTGGACAATGTCCAATTCAGACCAAACAGCTGGAACTATGGTTGCCAGTCATCTTTTTTTGACATGGGGTGGAGCTCCCTGGAGGAGCACTGACATGGATGATGGATCTGCCTGACCTGAGTGACAGACCCTGCCAGCCAATCCACTGTAAGCCAGAACACTTCCCACCCTGACTGTGACACAAGTTTAGGGGTCTCAACACATACCACTCCAATGGCCATACAGGATATTCAATATACTGCACCAGCAGCAAAAAGGCAACCATTTAAAAAAAAAATGTCTCTGATCCATTCTGATCCATCCACTGAGCAGAAGTAATTATAAGTCGCAGACAAAGAAATAAATTGAAAATAAGGAGCACTGTTCGTAGGACGCATTTGCCTCCAGTTTGCTTTGAGTCACTGTTGTTGTTGCTGAGTTGCTGTAAATTTTTATTGAGCTGCTTTCTCCTGAGAGCATTCGAAGAATTTTCTGGTCTAAACAACAGAGGACAATGTTCAGGCAGACAGGCATTTACAACCGCGCTATATGACAGCAATAAAAACCATGGCAAATTAGTGATTCTGTGGGCCTTCAGCCAGCTGTTGAGTGGAATGTATAACAAGGTTTAATGACTGGTTTGAGTTACCAGATTATTCTTCAGGAAAAGAGGGGGGATAAATATTACATTAATAAGCCCTAATGTGTTGTTCGTGGTGATGCGCTGGGCAAAATAAATAAAATAAATTAACATTCTCCAGCGTTAAAAGTGTGCTAGAGCACTAGGTTAACAAGCTTTATTAAATTATGATTTGACCCTCAAATGAAATGTAAATGACCTATTCTATTCGTGATGCCATAATCAAAGAAATGATGACAGGCTGGAGAAGGCAATCGCAGGTTGCTCGTAGAGAATCAGACCTGCTTGCTTTCAGGGCTGGATCACCAGTGACTTAAAAGAGATTTCCTCGACTGGGAGCCTAACCAGTTTACGACTTCCTTCTTGTGGCGAAAATCCCGCCGAAATATGTGTCAGGTTGTTGAAAAAGAGTGATGATATTCCATTAATACAGACTGAGGAGCCATAATCTGTTGGGGGCTTGTTTTATTTTCCCAAATGCCTGCGATAAAGGCGAACCCCACACAGGGATTTTAAACATAATGTTTACAAACTGTGTCCTCTAGGAAACTGCGCCGCGCGCACTCGACGCGTCGGCTCACAGGTGGCGAACAATATTCAGGCCCTCCGCCAATAAAGCGAAACCCGCGCTCGCTATGTGAAATATCTATGAAACAACACAGAGCGTTATTCATGGTTTTACACCAGGTCAGCGGCTAGACCAACAGCGATAAAGCCAGCCTGTCAAAAGCAAAGGGGCAGTAACCGGCCGGGTAACTGAACGGAGAAGATTGCGATCTGTGCTATCGTCTTCATCAGAGGGTGAAGAACCAGCGGTATGTTCAAATGGGATTCAAATTAAATACTTGTCATTTGTAGGCGCATAATAAATCACGCACGCAGTAAGTTGTCACAACTTGTGTTTTATTAACCCCCCCATTTTAACCTGTGACTGACAACAGGAAGCCGCGCGCGTGACGATAGTTTCAATTCATTTTCTGATGCAATATTTCTGTCAGTGCTGGAAGCGCAGACGTTTGGGACTGCAGAGGAAACAGCTGCGGGAGGAATGCCACCGAGGCTCCTCCCACTCTACTCACGACATCCTATTTCTCTCCGGTAGCCCAACACTTGGGCAGCGTCACATGGATTTCAGTCCAAGTTGATGTTCGCTTTTAAATTTTTCTCAGTCTTCAACCGTCCGACCGTAGATGATAAAATCGGTGAACAAAATAAAGCAAATATTTTTGAACGACTTTATATTTCTCAGTTGAATAACAAAATCCTACTGTTTATGTTGTTGATGTGGAATCTTCTCAATTGACATTCAACTCAGTTTCAGTTCGTATACATAACTGAAAACATTTATTTCAGCAATAAGGTACAGAAAAATACATACACGGCTGCTGGTATTAGAGGAGGGCACAGATGTCTTTGAAAATGTTAGGGGAGCTGTTTTTTTTTTTCTTTTATTCAGCTGCAGTTGTCCAAATAATAAGCAGCATATTGAGAAGTAGTAGCGTAGCCTGGTGTATATCAAATTGTACATGGGCCTACTGGGCATGACTATAGATGTCACACGCTCTCAAAATTAAATGTTTCTAAAATTGGCCGGAAATGTGCATTGCATTTCACTAGGTAACCAATCGGTGCACAATTTTGTGCCCCTGGCTGTAGGCGTAATAGTTTTTTTTGTAATTTTTTATTTTAATTTTTGCTTTTTAAAGGTATTTACTAATGGCAGTATTGAACTCTTCTGGCTACATTAGGCAAATTTTTTTTAATTATTATTCTTATTTTTTTTTTTTTTTAATAGAGCATGTGTACCTCATCTAGACCTTGACTTTTGAGTGTTCATACAGGCTATGCATTTGCCACGACCGGCCAATGAGAGAGAGGCACTGTGCCGGTGGTCCCGTGCTCTCAGGGCAGGGTCGCGAGCCCTGCCTCCTGATTGACTGAACGCAGTGCTGATTGACCAGTGTGATGTCAGACGGCAGGGTCAGGGCTGGCTGCCATCTTTGTCCTGTCCATCTGCTCAATGCTCCTGACTCAGCAAACGTCTCTGGGTCTAACGTGCCTGTCCGCGAGTCAGGGCAAATAAATGGCAAATCCAGGTGGTCCCGCGGACAGGCAGCTGAGAGGAATGGAAGCATTCGGAGCATCAGCGCAACGCGAGGACAAGTGCTACAAGAGATCTAATATAATCACCGTTGTGTTTTCCACACTCGCTAACAAGCTGTAAGTACAATGCAGCTAAAACCCACATGAAGACCACCTCTTTAAAAGTATATCCACTCCTTAATTAGGTGCAGTTTGAAATCTTCATTCCTCAGTTCATTCACATATAAATGATTAAAGAGAGACAAATTAAAAGGACAGAAGAAGAAGGATCTTTGTGTTCCGTTTACAGAAAAAGGAACAAATTATCTATTTTGGGAGGTCCACTGGATAGTCCTCTGACAGAAGATGCGTAATAAACGAAGACAGAAACTAACAGAAATGTAAATAATGGAAGGAAATTGTTGTTATGAAAAAATACATATTATGTAGGATTACCATGCAGGAGCACATATTTTGGTCTTTTTGACATTCGGAAGGACAGTTTTTTATTTCTCGTTTCCAAACTCTGAACACTGAAACATCACTCAAAGTTATACTTCACTCGGGACAGAGCTGAGGAACCCAGCAAACAGGGGCGGGAGTTTTGTGGCCTTGTAAACATTAAAGTCAGCCAGTAAAACTTTATTAAGTGCTAAAAAGTCATGTTAAGTCATCCAAAAGCAAACTTGCACATTTTAACTGCCTCTTCCGAATGCTAAACATTTTTCCCCCCTGTAAAAATTTTATTAGTATGCATACGCAGTATTGCATAACATAACAAGAGTATGCCTGTGTGCGCAGCACACACAGACTCGGAGGGAAGGGACGGATAGCAGCTGCCATGAAGCTACACAATTTACTGCAGTAACAGCGGGCAGCAGGGATGTTTCTGCCGTCAGAGCTCGGCTATTCAATACGGTACCACTAGGGGGCGATGGGCGTCCAAAAATATCAAGATACCCTTTGAATATATTTATTTATTTATTTAATAATAATCCTTCTAATGTTGTGTCATTAAATAATAAACAAACAATAAAACAAGAAATCTGGTATTTGGCCAACATGTGCATGATTTAGAGACCCATATCACCCTCTCGCAGAGTTATGCAAAGCTGAAACCATGTCACCACAAAATAAAACCGACATACTTAATGTAGTAATTTATACTTTCGCTGAGATGGTATCGTAGCCCAGTAAAGTGACAGAACAAAAACAAACATTAGCCCCTGATGTTTAGGGTTATAATGCTGTGTGTGTGTGTGTGTGTGTGTGTGTGTATATATATATATATATATAAAGCCTTTACTGTTTGTCTCAATTTGCTTTGTTTCTTTTTCCTGTGCGCTACTGCCTTCTGTATAGTCTTTGCTCTTCATGTTCATGACTTCAGGTGACTAATGCTTGATGTGAATTGTACTTTGTCCAGTCTGTTGGGCTACAGTGTCAGTGACCTTACTGTATGCACTTACTGTAAGTCGCTTTGGATAAAAGCGTCCGCTAAATAAATGTCATTTAATGTTATATATATATATATATATATATATATATATGTATGTATGCATGTATGTATCCTCTGCTTATTTTTAAAAATTACACAGTGAAAAATCCATGTTGAATGTTGATAAGAACAACCTCCATCTTAAGCACTCCATGAGTACATCTTTTGTGCTTATAAACTTGTATAATTATGCCTTTGATGTCATCAAGTCTTCTGAGACTGTCTGGCTGTAGCTGGCATTGGCGTGGCGTGCAGCAGTGTTTCATCATGCAGTCGCAGCCGCACCCATCACCGAAGGAAAGCAGGTGCTGACACCATATTGTGCGGGAACAGGATTCTCAGGCTATAAATAAGGCATCGCACATCCTTCATAAACACAGAGGGTGTTGAGATGGATTGTACTCAGTGCTTCCTGTTCGGAGCTGGAGGTTGGCATAGCCCCGGCAGTGCCCCGGCCCCCAGTGCCCAGCCCGCCAGCTGCTGCCCCCTGCGCTCGGGCTCCCGGTCTGTGCCCACGCCCCTGGCCCCTGCAGCCGCCCGGGTCACGGCGAGGAAAGAATGCGCCGACTTAATGACGCGCAGTAAATCGGGGGGGACACAGAGGAGGAGGGGCAGGGGGGAGAGCGAGGCTCGCGATTGGACAGCGTTGCGGACGCTGTCGACTCCCTCGGCAAAGGGGGGGAGGGGAAAAGCACAAACAGTAAAATGGAGAGGTTTGACAGGAGGTTACCCCAGTGGAGGTGTTCATGCGACGGGAGACTGGACGCTTTGGTTCGGGCGTTCGGTCCCGGGGCCTCGTTCGATGATAGGAAGGTCAAAATAAAGCCACGAGCGAGGGGCAGCTTTTTTCTCTCTCTAGGATGGCGTGAACCTCCAGAGTGCAGTGAGGTGGAGAGGCGAGGGAAACAATGCTCAGCTCCGAGCCGAGGCGTGAGGTGAGAGGGGCTAACTGATTGCAGCTGCTAAGGGGGATGGGGGCCTTGAAGTTGGCTACAAAAACATCCAGTCGGGTCACAGGCAGATGATAAGGTGCGAAGGAGTGATGTTTGTCTTGATCCCCCACTTGGCTCAATTAGAGGACGAAAGGCCTATCTCACTTTCTTCTCGCCTTTTCATCTGCTTTCTGCTTTTGCACTGGAGATACTCCTCCGATACGTCATGTTCATACCTTCAGTGCAGACGAGATGGTCTCCAGAAAGCCTTGGCTCTGTGTTGTCGGAGAGGACTCTTGCAAAAACGTCTGTAGTTCCAGACCATCTCACATGGTGCAGGTCTCAGTCCATGGTCACATGACTATAATACCCATGTTCTGCCAACTACAATGAAAGTGATACCAGGGAATCAGAGCTACCTTAAAAATCCTAATTTATTTTTAGGTTTAACTTGAAGTTTTTTTGAAATTCAGTTTGACAGATGGGAACTGGCAGTGAGTGTTTACTCTGAGAAGGGAGAGGGCGTTACATTCTCTGTCCCAGAGCCCAGTTACATCCCGACGCGTCATATATTGACGCTATGTGACCAAGCGTTGATATACGATGCAAAAGGAGGCTTTTGGCGTCATTATTTGACGCCAGTCTAAAACAAACCCTACCCCCTAACCCCTAACCCTTAACCCGAACCCTGACCCTAAGCGTCAAATAAGGATGCTAAAAGCCTCCTTTTTTCATCGTATATTGACACTTGGACAGGTAGCGTCATTATATGACGAGTCGGGATAAAATGTGTTCTTGTCCACTACATGAGAGGAGCACTGATGGTGTACATGCGCCGTGCTGTACCACAGAAGCCTGTGTCACAGGGTTTCGTTTTCCTGACGCTTTCAGTATGGCTATATGTCCCCCCCCAATTCCACAGAGCTAAAGTGTTTGACACATAAACAGGAACTTTCCTCTGATGCTAAACACACACAAATTGACATGGGTCTTTTTAATATAAGGACCTTAACTAACTAATCTTCTTGCATTAATGACCTCATTACTGGTCATAGCCTTTTTCTAATTTACACCTGGCTGGGCACAGACGCTCCTGCCACGCTCACTGCGGGCGTTTCACGCACAGACACCTTTTCCTGTTTGTTTAGAGAAGGGAAGAAGGGAGGAGGGGCAGCTTTAATCTAAAATGAGACACTAATGGTCAGGATTGTTGACCAAGGTCGCTGACCTTCGATAGCAGTGCTACTTTTCAAAAAAATTCTCAGCCTCGTTTCCTTGCAGTGACAGTCTATAGGTCTCCTATATGTCTCTCCTCTCTGATCTACTATCAGTTGTACATACGAGCTAAGATGGTTGCATTTTAATTGGCCATTTTTACATTACTGTTGATAATCCAGCCCATACCAGAGCAAAATAAAAAAAATTTTTTTAGAAGTGTTGGAATGTATGGCTTTTAAACAGAATGTTAACATACTGTCTCAGAAACGTGGACACATCTTGGATTTAATAATATCAAATGGGCTGAACATCAGTATATGTTTTGCTACTGATCTGCCTCAGTCTGACCACTACTGTGTGTTTTACGAAGTTTTGATCATTCTCTGCCAAGTAAAACAGAAGGCTTTGTCAAAAAAAAGTACATTACCTCCAAAGTAGCCACAACTCTCACATCACATATTGCAGCCTACAAAAATAATGTTTCACAGTGAACACTTAGTCAACCATTTTAACCATAAACTGACGCATTTGCTCCCATTAAAACCAGGAAAATAACCGTGGGTTGCCCCATGGAAAAATATTCAAACCATGGAGCTGAGAAGAGACTGCAGAACTACTGAACGCAGTTGGCGAAAAAACAATGTTAATAATACATGACAATGTACACACTGAAAAACTTAAAAAACTACAACAAGGCAATTTGAACATCTCAGCATTCATATTTCTTAAATCTGATAAATACCAGAATTCACAAAACCAAACTGCTTTTTGCAGGCTACAAAAGATTCTTTGGTAAATCTCACAGTTACAACTAACTACAGTATCTTGCTTCCAGGCTCTTAATGCGAAGAGATTGCTGGCTACTTCAGGGAGACAATAATCAACATTAGACATGGTATCTGCAAGCAGAACAAACAGACTTAAATTTGACCTATTTCCTCTGTAAAGAGTGATGAGAACTTGGAGCGCCGTTGATGTTGAAACTCTCAGGCAGACAGAAACAGAACTGAAGGCCCTCCATGTGTTCTCTTGACTCAATTCCTGCCTCCCTCTTTAAAACCATCTTTAATTCTGTATCTGAAGACACCCTTACCATAGTAAATCACTCTGTACAGCTTGGTGTCTTCCCTACTGATTTTAAACCTGCCCTTATAAAACCTCTTTTAAAGATGGGGAATCTGGATATCTTAACACCCATCAATTACAGACTGATTTCAAGTCCTGTATTTTTCAGTAAAATGTTTTTGGCACTTGTTTTTAATCTGCTGAGTACATTTATGCATTTAAACACTGAATTAGAACTGTTTCAATCAGAGTTTGAGACACATCACAGCACAGACACAGTCCTCATAAGAGTAGTGAATGATATCAGAACATAGTTTGACAGAAATGAGCCTTCAGTTCAAGCGTTACTTGACCTAAGTGCTGCCTTTGGTACTGTGGACCACCAGATTCCTTTGGACTGATTAAGTGAGCATGCTGGCCCATCTGGAGTTGTTTTTATATAATTTACCTCATATCTTTCTCAAAAGAAACTTTTTTGTATATTCTATATAGATGACCACTCCTCCGAACACTGAGGTTACCTGTGGGGTACCACAAGGATCCATTTTAGGACCATTACTTTTTCATCTGTATATGCCACCCCTGGAAAGTCTCATCAGGAGGCACAGCATCTCTTTCCACAGATATGCTGATGATACTCAGATCTATGTGGCTATGTCTCCTGATGACACCAGGCCTATTGACTCACGTTTATATTGCATTTTAGATATAAAGGCCTGGATTAAAAGTGCTATTTTTACATTGTATGTTTTTTTCTCAATCGCTTGGAAAGCACTTTGAATTACATTTGTTTTGCTTGAGATATGCTATATAAATAAAGTTTGATTGATTGATTTCATTACAAAACCTAAAACATTAAGTCCATCTGTACAAACATTTCAGTCTCATATACAGATTTTGTCTCTAATTTCTGTGACAGTTTTGTGAAACGAGACAGAACTATTGGCAATGAGACGAGACAGTTTGAGTCATTTCACAAATTTCCAGTGACTTAAGAAAATACCACCTGTCAGTCAAACTATGCAGTAAATAAGCTAGTATTTCATTACATCGAGAAAAAATAAGTCTCATTGAAAGACCAGGAGACTTGGAAACACAAGCAGCCAAGAATTCTCTTTGGGCAGCTAAGTGTTGGAGCTGTTACTGAGGACTCTGATCGATCGCAAACAGTATGAAAGAACTGGGAATAGCTTGTACTTACCGGTTCCATCGATTCCAAGATGCTCAACGGCCTGAGAAACTAATTCATGATGGCTGCCATGTTTGACTATGGGCTTTTTGGATCCTTGGCCATGCACACTGGGGCTTTGTAGCACCAGAGCATGTGCCTTGGGTATCTAAATGGGAAAAGATAACTGGGAAAAAAAAAACTGTGGCACTTTACTCTCTTGTATCCCTTGATGTAAGACTGACATAACAATGTCAGCGCATGACATAACAGCTCACAATGTAACAGCTGATGTTAATTCATCTCAATAACACTGTCATTATTTTTTTCAGCAAAAGTATGACAGGTGTCTTGTCAGATGTTGACATGACCGCTTATGTCACTTGCCAAATTTAGCTACTTGTGCTAGCTGAAGCAAAAGTGCCAGGACAGCTGTATGGACAGAGACCTTATGTGTCCTTCACACTGACTGCGGAATGAGCGTACTGCTCATTACCTGCTCTACCCTTGAGAGATGCTCTGTCTAATAAACAATTACCAGCTGCTAACCTGAATAAAGGTCGTTTCTCATAATAACAAGTTGAGTACACTGGATGAGCAATATGGCTTCAGGTACTGATTATTAAATTGACACACTAAATGCATCAATATGCATCCTTGCCAGATTAGGAGCAAAGTTTCCTTGATTTCTTGTGCACACCGCTTCCCCTACAGAATCCCTATGGTGACCAATTTTAGGTGGACTGCACAGAAGTATAGAACAGTCTTAACAACTCTGCCAGTTCACTGCTAGCTCACCTGCATGCCAATCACTGAATATAATAAAATTTCCACCGAATGAAATTGGGTATTCATTAAATAAGGACCACATTTTTTTAAACGTAATAGAAAACACCCTCTGTCTTTTTCCTGGTCCGTTGCACCACAATAATGCATAAATAACAAACAAAAACTTTTCTATGGGCATTCCTGGTTCCCTAACACTGAAATTTATTGGCTAAAAAGCTATTTTAATGTCTTTGCAAAATTAAGCCCTGAATTAACTCTCATAAAAGGAACGTAAATCCATTTTGTACACGTAGTTAAGCATAACATGCTTCAGTGCATTTAAAACATTTTAGAGGGTATTTACAACATATATGTAGCTAGCAGTTCGCATTGTTGCTCACATTAGCATATATGGACATTGGTAAAGGACAAGATCCAAATTTGCCCAAGTATCTCTTACATATGTGGGTCTGAATGGGAAATATAGTACATTCTGGATGTTGCTGAGTGAGGTTCTCCGTCAATGGAAAGCGGTGGGTGTGAAAATGCAAAAGAAAATTTATATGGTGGGAGTAACAATAAACCCTAATAAAAAATCAATTTGGCAAGTGATCAACATGGAGCTGTCTATCTTTAGTAATGAGAGTGATGGGTGTGTTTTTCTTGGGGGCAAGTCTGTTTAACTTGTAATGCAGGTCCTGCAGTCATTCTTTAGAATGGAATTCAATAGGGAAATTTTCTTTTTGGCACCAGGGGCTTAATGAGTTTTAAGCCTGTAAAATTAAGTTTACGATCCTGGGGAAAATGTCAATCCCTGGTGCCCTGCTGTGGTCAGAGAGACAGGAACACACATTATCCTCTCCCCAGCCTGTCTTGGCTTGAGATCTTCCACTGGCCGCAAATGGCTTTACTGCATTTACCAGAAGCCACTGTATCCTCAATCTGGTGGCAGAGCTCCAATCAGAAGCCTGAAATTGTCAAACCACATCCATCCTCTGCTTAGCGTAAATGCTGAGGTCACATGGTTCCAGCCTGCCCTCCAACACAGTGGCTGCGTCGCCACTTCCTCTCACACATACAGATGACCACTGACTTTTTTCAATGTCGTTACCCTCGTGAGTCACTGCACTGCGAAGGGAAAAATCTTTGTATGCCAACTTTGGCAGTAATTAAATGCTGTTTTAACAAAGGCTGCCATATCCACAGGAAATCACACAGTGCCCAAACCCACAGTGTCTTCTTCTCTCTCCTGTCTCTTAGTTTTCTGTTACAAACATGACTTCTTCACTTTTTTTGTATTAGCTCGGGGTACAATATCCTGCATTAGTTTCATCAATCCTTTACGGAGTAAAATTAGAAATATGTGATTCAAATGTTCTTAACTGATGTTCTTAACATGCGTTTTCGCGTGTATTCGCGTCTTTGCATTGACTTTGAATGTAATCTGTCATGCGAAAAATTCATTTCGCGTCCAGTGTGAAAGCGGCTTAACTTCTGGAAATTAAAAGCTATGGCATTCTAGAGCAATCATTGAAAAATAAAATAAACATTCCAATTAAATCTACTTTTTCAAGGGTGATGTAAATGACAGTGATGATAACGATGCTGGATCTCCCACAGAAGAGTTCTGCCATCTATGAGATATACAGCAGACTGCTGAGGGCCATCTGTAACATTCACAAACAGTGCAGGGCAAAAGCCAGTCTCAGGTTTTGTATAGATATATTTGCCTGTCCTCGGCAACCTGCACCAAACGTTTCGGATGCAATCCCGGGTCTTCGTACCTTATACCGCAGTACAACAGCTGCGTCCCTTTCGGGAATTGAACTTACAACCCTGTGACTTATATGTCCAGCTCCTTTGCCGCTACATCACACTACTGGCCCAAATTCTGGAACTACAGACAGTATCCATAATTCAAACACGCCAGCTCTGTTCGTGGACTGCCATTTTTCTTTGGAGGGGCTGCTCGACCACATGACTCAGATCCTGAAATAACCGGGACACAAAATGGAGCCGTAAGTCTCTCCGCGACCCCTCCTCCAGGGCTCGGACCATGTGCACCTGGAATGGGTCACAGGACAGAAGCGAGAGGCGTATAAATATTGATGCTGTTCGCCGGGGTGAGGTTAGAGTGGACAGTGGCAGTTTCTCCTCCTGAGCTGAGCAGGAGTGTGAGAGGAGAAACAGAGGAACATTATAAATGCTGTGAGTAAGTGTATGAGCGAACGTGTGAGAGCACGTGAGTGTGTGTCTGTACCATAGACTGTATACAACAGGTTCTGCACGTGTGTGTTTGTGTTCGTGTGTACGTTAGCACTGGAATACTGTCTGTTGACACACCCTGGAGGAAGCCCCTCTTTTAATCCCACTAGTTAATTTAAGACAAGTGCACATATGCTAATACTGAGATGTTCTGTATTTGTGGGACTGCATGACCACTAGAAATGAGACGACTTTTATTGGACACAAAAGAACAGACTGATATGCCTATACGACATTGCACACTACATTCCACTTGAACTGTATATATGTGTAGTGTTGAATTATTTAGTCGCTTATAATAGTAAGTTAAATACACCCATCAATAATATTCTACCTCAGGAGATAATATAGTTAAATGGTAAATCATTTACAGTATACTGGCCAATCTTGACAACCCAAACATCTACCTAGCCAAGCAAAGTCCATGAAACGTCCACAAAACACAACATTGCGACTGTTTTTTCTGAATATCTATTTTCTAATATACATGCATACCCATCTTTTGTTTTCCCCTTGAAATCAAAGCACTTTCAAATTGATAGAGGTGAATAAATCAACTGAACTGTTGATATTTGGCCAAATTCTCAGTGATTATAAAAGGCACAGGCTTTTTTTTAGAATACACCAGCCCCAATTGACGAAGGAGCTAATCGCTGCCATGCTAATGATGTTGATACTCCCTCCAATGACAGCTTGCTGTAATAAGAGGAAGTAAATAGCGGCGGCTGACAACAGTGCCATCTCCGCTGCCACAGAGCTAATGATCCCCTTCATGCCTGCTAAAGACTTTGTAAAGATGACAACGCTTGATTTAGCGTGCTAGTCAGGTAAACCGCCGGCCTCGCACGCATTATGACAAGCAACTGATCGCATGTGGCCCTGGCTGGGAGCACGAGGCGTTTAGTCAGTGTCAGCTTTTCTCTTGGAGGCAATGGCTTGAAATTTGCCACCCTCGGTGAGGCTGCGAGTTAACACACCAATCAGTGGTTCATGAAAAATTGTGCTTATTGCAAAATAAGAGGAATTCTCCCTGACAGCCACTGTTTAATATACATATATCAGATTGCGCTTGCGTATGAAGTTTTCCCTCTCCTCTCAAACACCCGCCCTCGCCCACACAAGCCTCTTTCTATCTCTGACCTGCGCCAGATTGTTTTGAGTGCTGTACAGTTGGGCAGGTTGTAAAATACACGGTTGATATGTGCTTGAACAATGAGATGGTGCAGTGCTGTGAGGGCAGGTCAGAAACCCTTTTCTGTTGGAGGCCCGGAGTAATTCCATACAGTTTTAAAGAATGAGACAGACGCAGAAAAACAGTGGCGAGAAGGAGGGAGCGAGGAGATAGAGAGGGTCTTCGTAAGTCCTTTTGTTTACCTTCAGCGCTGCGCTCATATCTGAGGGATGTGCGTGGTGTCGACCTCCGCCTGAACTCAGAAATGAAAAATTCATTCACCTCAGGATGCTGTCGGCGGCGTATGAAGATTGATGTGCGGCGTGTATGAGTAATGATGTCACAGCACATCCCGGCAGCAGCACCTCCCATTATCATCTCCACTTCAAAACAGTGTCTGATCGCAATCTGATCGAAAACACACAATTAAGCGCCCACACAAGGCCCACCGTCCTCATGCCTACCTACACTGTACGGGGCCTCTTTCAATTACCTGGCAAAGAGAGGTCTAATCCGATTCCACGCTCTTAATGAATCTGCAGGCGTGAATGATACATCCGCTGCTCCAGTATGGCAGATGCGTCAGGCCCGCACAGCAATCTGGAACCTTCCATGGCATAAACATTTCAACCGGCTAGGCTTTGGCTAATGTAGTGGTGTCCAGTCTCATTTGAAAAGCAGGCAGGTGTGGGCATCGGTTTTTGTTTTAACTTAGCACCTGATTCTTCTCATCAAGCTTATTGACTGAAGGCTGCGATTGTTGATTACAGTCGAATCGAGTGTTGTAATGCAGGGCTGGAGCTGAACCCCCCGTTATGGATAAGACTGGACTCCTCTTTTCTAAAGGAGAGGCAGATCCGAATTACTCATGCAGAAAAAGACTTGATAAAGAAAATCAATGTGATTGTGAAGGCCTGCTGTGAAAGCTACAGTCCAAAAATTCGCCTAAAATGCTGAAATGCCGCATATGAGGCCGGCGGAAAGCTAGCCTACCTGTGATGAAACATTCTAACCATGTTAACATAATGTTCTGTCAATGTTATGCGATTGTCTGTATGTGCCTGCAACATCGTGAGAATGTTTTGTGTCAGATAGGGCAGAGGAATTAGTGTTTATCAGTTTGGGTTAATTTTGATTCAGTTTCATGAAAATAATAAGTACTATCTTTGGCTCCGGAAGGAATGAGATTTTATCTTTAATAGTCAGGCAGTGAGCCATCATGCAATCAGATTGTACCAGACAGAACAGTACCGTGTTACCAGTTCACTACTAGCAGTGTTCTGGAAACACATTAGCAAAATAGTCGGTGACATTAACAAAACCATTAAACCAATACCAAGGCAAATTCTACAATCTGCTCAGTAAACAGACATTATGTTAAAAATATTGTCATGGAATATGCTTGTAAACTGTAATGTTATTTGCCTGTCTGTAGGTGCAATGGATTATGGTCATTGTAGCAAGGAAGAAGCTTATATGAGGCAAACTGAGGTGAACCTGTCCAGCTGCCTTTGAAAGAAAAACTGTTATAAAACTAGTGCGCCCACCCATGAGTTAAAAACACCATTTATCCGCTGAATTGGAACAATACAAATAAAGAAACTGACATTAACAAAGTAATTATTTTAATATTTAGTGTAAGTTGGATTCAGGCCTGACCTGAGGCCTGCGGACGCATCTGGAGCGCAGGCAGACGCCGAGTCGTGCGTTTCGGTGCTGTGTGTGCATGCACAGTCTGCCGGGCAGCGAGCAGGAGGGGGTCGGCTGAACCACAGATCAATGCGCCTGAAGTGTCGTCAGGGCTGGGGGAACTTGCTGACCCTCACATGAACTTTCACGGAGACGGCGAGGCCATTTGAGAGGGCAAAGGTCAGCATTCATGTCAGCGAGAAACAATCTGACTCACCCCCACACAGAGAGAGGAGAACATCTATGATGCTCTCATCTGCAGGCAAATATAATGAGCAACTTTGCCAGGATTTCTATTCTCATTAACCCTTAGAGTGCTAAATGTAGCAGTTGTTGCTCAATGATGTAAGATATCAAAATCAAAGCTGTTGAAAACCTATCATGTGGCGACTTGTTTAAAAGAGCTCCCGCCGGGTAGCTCTTTTAAACAAGTCGCCACATGATAGATTTTCAATACCAAAAGATAATTGAATTTATTTTAAAAAAATTTATTTCAGCGCTCTAAGGGTTAAGGGTTTGAATGTAATATTAAACTATGAACACCCTCTTGCCCTGCATGGTAGAAATGCACTTTTTCCCCAAAAGGGTATGGCCTTCTACAGAGTGCTATTCTCAGTTGACCTATATTTGGTTACGTTACTTTGCTTTCCAGTTCATTCCAAACAAAAATAATGTTGTCATTCTTTACATCATAAGTTATAAGTTAGAATTTGTAGGTAAATTTTCAGGTGTTGCAATTAACCCTTAGAGCACTAAATGCAGCTATTGTTGCTCAGTGATGTAAGATATCAAAGCTGTTGACAACCTGCAGGGGAGCTCTTTTAAAAAAGTTGCCACACAATAGGTTTTCAACAGCACAAGAATGATTAAATTTAAATTTTTTTAAATTTATTTCAGCACTCTAAGGGTTACGGCCCCTATGGGCTCCTTTGGGCTACTCAATCATGCTGTGTACTGCACAGTTCTTTTTAAGTATAAACTATTGAGGCAACTGTTTCATTTCCTGTATTTCTAACTCAACGTTTCCCTCCTGTGACATTACTGAGACTGTCAGGCCCAACTCCACAGCTAACAGACCGTCTGCACTGTGCTGTAGCGCTTGAAAACAGGACATTTTTTGAACAGTTGTCTCCCACCTAGTATTTTGAGGCTGTGAAAATACACGACGTGGAGGGTGAATGTTCCTCAAGTTTACAGTTTAAATTAATTTTATGAAGTAAAGGAAGCATGTTTCTATTTCATCAACAAATACCAAAATTATGTATTTCAAAACATGCAAGTATTCACAGATATTGACAGAAACAGCATTACAAAACAGAGGGCTACTGTACCATGACATGAAGAGAAACATCCTTGTCTCATTCATGTATAATGTGACTTTAGCTGTGAATGTTTAAATCAAATGTTCCAAAAAGGAAAACTAAATACGTGAAATATAACTGCCAGAGGTAATTAACAGAGTCCAAGCAACATGAGGCAATTATCAATTTTTGAAGCACTAAAGACATGCATAGCATGAATTTCTGAAACAACTTCCAGTTCATCGCAGATCATTTTGGTCCGATAGCTACATCCTTCAGCATACGCGAGGGGAAGCAAACTAAATTAAATGACTTGCTTCATATTAAAATAGAAAAGTCATAAAGAAAACTTCAGATTGACTGTGGTATGTCATCTGATGTGTTTACTGATAACAGTGTTGGCCAAATCATCACAACAAAGAAGTGTTGTCGCACTCGATGAAAAGTTACGTGCAAAACTTGATCAGGGACTGGTTCTTCATAACACAAAAAAATTCACAAAGAGACCCTTCGGAGGAGCACAGTGTGTAAAATCAGAGGCCAGAGTTGGCTATGAAGCATTCGCAGCGTTGACTGCGTCCAGTCTCGCTTCAAGTGCAGAAAACTCAGGGCAGTCAAATACATTTCCAATAAAAAGCAGCATTCACACAGAAGACAGGAACACGCCATGCAGCTCGTAGGCTCACTTTTAATCTAACGGGCATCACGGGGAGAAGAACAGACGTGGGTGATTTGTGCGACACAGGGTAAATGTTGGAAACTGGTTGTACCCAGCATTCGTACAGAGCAGAGAAGGTAATAGAATTTTCCATGCCTGCAGTGTTGTGTTCAACTGTTACAGGCAGGGAAGCAGGAAACAGGGAAGCAAGTTCTTTGCAGCGGCATGAGACCATGCAGCCAAAGATGAGAGTACAGGTGCAGTGAGCTGCCCGAGCCTCTGGCTGCCACAGGGCCGCTCTAACTCTGAAGATCATGTGTGGGTTAGACTCACTTCTCCAGATCAGCTGGATGGAGGCTGTCCATTAAATTCACTCTACAGCAAAGTTCTGACTCAATGCGGCACCCAGCGGTGCTCAAGCCGCTCCAACAAGCTGAACTCGCCTTCATTTCACTGCTGTTACATCATACCATGTACTGCGCATTTCAACTTCTCCGGCTCCTTCCTGCAGAATATACGCACGAAAATGATGAATAGACTTGAGTTTTCCCCACTGAATGTTCTATGGATTTTATTCTACACTGCATGGCTGAAAAAAGTTGCTGTTTGAATTAAAATAAACAAATACTTAAAAGTCTATAATAGAATCATTATTGCAGTGATTAATATGTTTCAGCTGGCAACAACTCTTTCAAACCTGACAGATCCTACCAGTAGCTTCTCACTTCTAAATAACCACGTGGAAGGATGTGTCCCATGGGTGAGCAAAAGATGTAGTTTCAAGTGGGGGAAAATATTGGCCTTCATCAAGCGCAGAAAACGACATCGGAGATAGCCGAAATCAATGGAAGTGGGTTAATAATTATCCACTGCATTATTAAAACCTGGAAGGATGATGGTGAACTATCAACTTCATTGAAGAAATGGGTCAGACAAAAAATCTTGAATGATCGCTGAAATGCTCGATGAAATTTTATCGAGGAAAAAAAAATGTCAGTAGAACTCATTTCTGCACACAGTGTAACGAGAACTTGCAGTATTGGGACAAAACAGCAGCGTAGCCAAAAGAAAGCCACTTGATGTTGAGGCTAATTGAGGAAGAAACTTCTTCAGTTTACTCGAGAGCGTAGTGATTGCGCTGAGGAGCCATGGAAAAAGGTTGTACAATCTAAGGAATCCAGATTCACCCAATTCCAGAGAGTGATGGGCACATCAGGGTAAGAAAGGAAGCCCGTGAAGCAATGCACCCATCATGCATAGTGCCCACAGTACAAGCCTCTGGAGGCAGTGTTATGGTCTGGAGTTGCTTCCATTGGTCAGGTCTGGGCTCAGCACTGTTCTGCAGCAATAAAATAAAGTCATACAATTATGAAGTGACACCATCATCAGCAAGAAATGCCCAGCGCAATATAACCAGCCCGAGGGAGATGATTAAATGATTTTTGGTCTTTCAGTGACTTTGACCTTGACTTTGACCCAATTAGGTGATCCTTGGACCTCCGCACACTTTTCCTGAAGATTTTGTGTAATTTCGCCAAACGGTTTTTGCGCTGGACAGCTGACTGAAGAACAGCCACATAGACAAAAAAATGCCGCAAAAATAATACCCCTCCCCCCTTTGGGCGGGGTAACAATGTTACTCGCACCATCTCTATATGTCTAGCAAACTGGTTAAGCTTTGTATTTGTACACATCACAGACACCAGTTGTAAAAACATGCATTCCTTCCTTACAAAACTTCTCTCTAACAAAAAATTGTGAACGGGTTGCAAAATACTGTCCATCCTGTGTAGTTTGTGGGGAACCTGCAGATGTTGCATAAGCAACATACATACAAGTACATCCCTTATCCGTACTCTCAACTGAGTAATACTCTAAACTGAGTAAACAGAGTCTTGTTTTATTTGAGCGACTGACACGGCACTCGTGTAAAACACGTACACCAGCTCAAGAAATTCAGCTGATACTGGGATTCTGTCAGTCGTTTTTGCATTTGTCCAGAGTTCACTATTACTTCAATTCACCACTAGGGGGTTAAATGTCTTTGGGGCAGTACTGCGGAACTCAGATTTTCCAGAGGCGCTTTTCATTATGCTAACGTGTCTCCTCCCTTCCCTCACTTGCGTCCCTTGGTCGCATCTTAGTTCCTCCCAGCGAGGATCTGAAAGAGAGATGAGAGGAAGAGCAGCAAAGACAGAGGAGCCAGAACTGGCGAATGAGAAATCCTTTGTTCCACTAAGCAGCGTCACATGTGGAGGTGCGACATTTAAACAACACGCCACTTGATTAAAGGCTGTTGTGTAGCATAAGGCTGTATATTTTGAGTAAAGTTTCTCCAGAAGCCTCCTCTTTCCTCGCTTCACGCCTCCTCAAGGTGCATTGGAGGATACCTCATGATGGTGGAAGGAGAGAGGATGCGAGGAAACATGGGTTAACAAAATGAAAATCACCTCAGGTGAAACGCAGTGATTCCCGGATTGTCCCGTTCCCTCCGGGTCTCTGTTTTTTTTGAGCGGGCAGAATCAGGAGCAGTCTCATTTCCGGCCTTCGGCTCAAGTAAATTAATTTTGATTCATTTTACACCGACCAGTGAGGTCACGCCTTATTAATTCCAGCGTCCATACAATTATGGACACTCTAATCTCAGTGTGTTATCTTCTTATATTCATCTGCAGCATTTCTGAGGAGGCTGCCATTCAAATAAGACTCATAGCTTCGCCGTCACTGCCGTTTCTTATAGCTGTTATTCGCCAAGTGCTCCGTGCTCTTCGCCGACATGCTACTGAACCAAACTCTCTCTCACCTCCCACGCGACTATTGACTCTACCTAAGCCTTCCTCCCTTCTCAAGTGGAGACTTATCAACTGACAAATGACCAAGGAGTGGAGGGATTACCCGCGCTGTTAGCGCAGCGGTGTCGTTATTGTAACCACATGCTAGGCCATGCGGATTGTGTTAAAAACAACGGTTAGTCTGACCGCTGTTCTCTTTTTTAGCTATTTTGCGATGTGGCTTTTGGCCGAAGTAGACTGCATTCCGTGGCTATCCACATGTGCCAGTGGGTAACCGAGCAGCACGCAGTAAGAATAATTATCTGTTGGTTTATATTACAGTGGATAAGTGGGGCCTTGCTATCCTCTGACAGGTTATGAATTGATGGGCGCCAGCTTTCACATTAAGCGCTATCTGTTATGAAAGGCTGTAAGTACTGGCAGGAGGCATAACAGAGTTCTCGGAGACTTAGCCGATGAATCACGCAGCTCCACTTTATGCCTTGTGAGACATCATATGATCTCCACTATTTTAGTTCTGGTCACGGTACTGACCCTGGATGTACACCTCGGTCAGCCTGACAGTTCTAATAGAAACATACACTTTCCTACACGCCCCTGACCATTGTCCACGGCCCCCAGAAACGACTGATCATTTTATACAAGGAGGCCTCTTGAAATCCAATAAAAATCTGTGGGCTCTGGCCCACCTTAACCCAGCCGTGAACTGCACAGTTACGATTTTACCATCAATCAGCGTACGTGGGTGTGTGTGTGTGTGTGTGTGTGTGTGTGTGTGTGTGTGTGTGTGTGAGAAGTGCGAGGCACCGCGTTCAATCTCTGGCCCAACGGTGCGGCCTCACAATCTAATTGCGCCGAAGATTCATCAGTTTCCAGAACAATCAATTCCTGTTTTCTCCAGGCAAAAAGGGCTTTGGCCTACTGCACACTCTCTATTATCTGCTTCATCTTACAAGCACTTTTAACAAGAGTGCGAGGAGGCAACAGAGCGGGAAAGGGGGGGGCGGGGATCCAGCTCCCCTGTGTTCCATCATGGCCTTTTTGCGGCATCACCCCTGACAGGTCGGGTCCCGACGAAGCTTTGAAAAACAGTACGGGAAGAATATGAGGAGGCCCAGAAGGAATAACCTGAACTTTTGAACCGTCTTGGAAGGACAGCAAGCCCTGAAGAGGCCGCGCGGAGCTTTCTAGTATGAGGGAGCTGTTGAAAATTGACTAAACACTGACATATGAGTACAGTATTAAACAATGTGCCCTACCATTGTTTGACCCCAGCTCCCGTTTTTAGCCCTTAGTAAGAAATGAACCATTATCCATCACATCTCTGTTTCCTTGTCAACATAAAACAAAATGGCCGACAGTATCTAAGCACATTAGAGGGGATTTCCCTCGAAAGATAACAGTGATTAAGAATGAGAGGGGTTCTGCCACCTGGCTCTGCGGCTAAACTACTGGGCAGTAAGAATGATAGGAATCTATGAGCGCATTTCTGTGGTATTCGGAATTTAACCCCATAAACTCTGACTTTCGTCTTAAATTTTCCCTTAAGTGGGTGTAAAGTCAGAAAAAAGTATTTTTTCATATTGTAGGACAACATCACATTCATATTATGTGTCTGCTGACCGCTGTGTTTTATTGAAGCTACTGTACATCAAAGCTCTATTGAGAAAATTATTCAAACCCAGGATGCAATGTTTTTATGACCGCAGAATTACATCCAAAAGAAAATATATAGATCTTGAGAATAGTTTTATACACATTTCCCCATAATTCAATGGGACATATTTGTGATCATTGGAAACCTAGGGATCTCCACTACAATTTAAAATAGGCCTGTAGTTCCACAGGTTTGAATACAGCAGCTACATCTGACAGACACATATAAGGGTCTGTAGATTTAATGGGTTAAGATCTGCTCTCAGAGTCACTGTTCACTGAAAACCATTTCAAACTGGATCTGGCTGTTATCACTGCCCATGTCAAACACACACTTTCAGTGTGTTTTCAGTCTCATTTACTCTGCGTGTATTAGAATTTGTGCCAGGAAGGCAGAGGACCACTCCATAGAAAAGGTTTGGATTGGCCCTGTGAGGATTCATTTTAAACACAATAAAAACTCAGGATTCCATGATTGTTTTGCCGCATATTTTGAAATCTGTGTTTCTTACAGACCTGTGTGTCCAAAAGGCCTCTAAATTTTACATTCAGTGACTTCATTTGCTCTGGCATTAAACGAAGGATCAACACAGTAAATGTAAAATATGTACTGCTCTCTTTGAAGAGTCCCTAAAGCCTTCACACTTTACTTCATTCAAAACTTATTTGTTTAACTTGTGACACTTTAGTGATGAAGATTTACAACTCCTTTATTGCAGCTAACAATACCTATCAATAATCATGAATGTCTCGGTATTGTCGCATTCCATAAATCAAGCCATTCAGTTTGAACTGACAGCAATCATCTCCCAAAGACACATAATGCAAATATGAAAATGTATTCTTCCACCTGATTAGACAGTCTATACTCACTAGAGAGAAATCTATAACCCGCTGACACTTTTTAAATAGCTGAACAGGGAACCTTGACGTGCATCCCGGAAAGATTCACAGTGGATGGATCTGCACAGTTTGCACAGGTGCTCACTCTGTCTTTAACATCCATTGTGTAATTTCTGAACCTGTATTTTTTCACCTCAGAAAAAAAAGACATTTTTCCCTGGTATGCGTTGCATTTTCTCTGCCAAACATGCAGGCAGTGCATCTGGCCAACATTTCCAAACAATCAATTTTTGACTCAGTTGACTATATTGCAGTTTCTGGTATTGCTCCATTGATGTTTGGCAAAAAAAAAGTTTCCGCAAAAGCTAGAAGGCCATCCGGGTGTTTTTTGACAAATGTGAGACGAGCCATTGTGTTCCTTTTGATGACCAGTGGTTTACACCAAGCAACTCGTCCATGGATACCATTTTTGTCCAGCACCTTTCGAGTCAAGGAATTGTGAACAAAGATCTTGAGTGGTGCAGTCCCTCAGATGTTCCTCAGAGTTCTTCCGTGAGCTCAGGCCCATTAAAGGATGAGGCCGCCTTTCACACGCATCTCCGTGGACAAGCTGCACCCTCCAGAATTCTGCTGTAAAACTCTGGGTGCATAAAGTGAGGTGCATTGATAAATCAACAGAATACGGTTCACACACTGTTACTGTATGTCCTAATCCAAGCATCATTTGCAGCCAATAAACAGCACAATACTGATGACAGAACCACAGCCGTTTGGACTGCACGCGTCAGGGAATGATGTAAAGGGTTACACGGTGAAGCCAGCAAACAGGAGCAATTTCTAGTTCCCTGCATTGTTATGCAACTTATCTCTACCACGTGGAGGAAATGTTCGCCTGACTGCGAGCTGCCCCATGGGGTCACATGGATGGAGCCTTGCAGAGAGCTGTTTCCTCCCAGTGTTGTGCAGTAGGTGGCGATGGACAAGGCCAGAACAAATAACTCCCTCCAAAAAAAAAAAAAACAGGCCATAAGCGTGTTTGTTTACACTGCAATATTCAGAAATACTTGCTACTGAACGTAAATAAAAACAGAGAGTAGTAATACGAGGCAGCAAAAAAATGGTGCATGCAGAGAGCAATTAGCTATGGAAGGCTGGGACAGCACAGCTAAAATGGCATCCCAAGCGCTACACTGAGATGTTTTCAAAAGAGTGATGACAACATGATCTCTTATCTCCACAGTGGACGCTACTGCGATGAGGACCCCAGTTCCCCGCTCTCTCACTCTCCTCTCTCCCCCACATTTGCGTGCTGTTTGTTTGAGTTATGATGGGATTCGAGGCCTGCCACCAGGATATTTATAGCCGGCAGCAGCAAGTCAATCTGGGGGCGGAGCCCTGCAGCGTGACAGATGCCTGCTCCCTCTCCCTCTCTCTCAGTGGGACGGCAGGATGTTTCCATGGCAGCAGGCTGTTTCGCAAAGCTTCCTGGCCAGGTCCCTGGGCGAGGGGCCTGGGCATTGCTGGCTGCCCTGGGCCGGGTGTGCCAGGGGGTGGAGCTGGCGTTTCCCCTGCGAAATCCTGTGTTTATGGCCACAGTGTTTACTTTGGCTGTGGCAGCGATGAGCGTGACTGAGCTGGTCACGTGCTTGCGCACGTGTGAGTGTGTGTGTTTCTGACAGACAAAGTGAGCTTCAGTGGAACATCCCTGTGTTGCTATCTCCTCGTTTCTCTCAATCTCACGCTCTCTCTGCCTCTCGGGTTATGCCTGAATCTCCCTCTTTGTCTCTTGCACCCTCTCAGTCACAAACGGCTGACACCACTTCTCTTATTCTTACCCGAATGATGATCTCCAACATGACCTTCTACAGCTGTTGTTCAGCTTGCTACTAACTCTGCCCAACAGTTGCGTTTACAGGCCAGAATACAAGACCAAAATGACCAGACTGAGGGACATGAAAGCTGCTTTTTTCTGAACACTTATGAGTGCAATGTTCGGCTCAAATATTTGAGGTGGTAGCACAGCTATTATAGGATAACCAGATGATTGACTCAAGTTTCCTCCATTGGCCCTTCCTAATCCACTAGTGGCTCTGGTTTGTAAGAGGACTGTCCTCTGAACTGTGACTCCAAACGTCCTCTGAAACTGTTGCGTACTTGTTGCTCTGTGTCGAACCACTGTTTGGTAAGAGACTTGCAACTTTGCTGAGAGTTTAGCAAATTGTTTCAGGATCAGCAGAAAACAAACTCAGAACATTCAGCCTAAGGGATCCAGAGTTCACACTTTGGCCAGGCTTTCATGGTAGGTTATCTGTGGTGGCAGTTAGCTGACGTTGAGATTTGAAGGGCATCATTATTTATGATGAATACTGCTCCCACCTCAAATCACTGCACTTGTCAGATAGATTTGAGGTAGTGAACCCTTGGACTCGCCGTCTCCCAGTCAGGACTATGGCCTGTGGCCCTCTGAAGCTCTACATTCCTCCTTCACTTATCATTATCGCCATTAGCGAGAGCAACTCCCTCGGCGGGTCTGCTTCACATCAACCGCCGCTACTTAAATTCCGCAACCATCAGCTGACGAAAAAAAACTGAACAGTGCGGATTTTTTTTTTTGAAAGTGAAAATAAACATGATAAAACTGACACTCGCGAGGTGGGAGGACAGAATTGCATTTGTCCTTTAAACTCATCATTCCCCTTGCCGTCAGACATGCGGAAAGATGACAAACGAACACGTAATCCAAGACTATAAAATGAAGTGGCTTTTCAAAAAAATAAAAAAAACTGCGCCCTGGAGTGACTCCTTTGCGTGCAGGGTGGACAAGCGAGGGTGAAATAGGCAGGATTCTGAGTGGCTGCTCTGTGCCTTGGAGAGACAGCGCAGTTTACATTGTAATGTGAAGATATATGATAACTGTGGGCGTACATGCTCTCCTCATGACTCTTGGAGGAGTCCAGTCCTCTCGATTTCTGCCCCCGCTCGCTGGCGTTACCAGTAGCAGAACAAAAATGGACTATGCATCGGCTACGAACTCAAACATTTAGCGGGAAAATAGCCCGTGGCAATACACAGTCCGTCTTCCATAAAAATGGGACTGACTCAATGAACAATCTCGGCAGTTATTTTAATCGAAGACTTAAAAAATATATTACAAACATGAAGCTGACAGCACTGAGAGCGCACATTGTCCTTCATCAATTAATATAATACACTTTCACATAGGCCTTGTCATGAATAATAAAGGAGAGAGAATGAACCAGCATGGTCACACACGAGAAATAAAACATAGTGACGCAATATTTTAAGTATCGCATTCCTGGCGCGCGCAGCTCGAGCGTGCAGTTTTCCAGAGCGCTATACTGGCAAATTCCATTGGGGGGAGCCCGATCTCAGCCCTGATTGTGCGAACATGAATAGCAGCAGACAACCGACGGACAACTCGGAATGGCTTTGAAATGCTGTCAGCAGCATATAAGTACAGATTAAAGTCATACTTCTCGACAAAGTGCAACCTTTTGTTGAACAGACGCATTCTCAACCTCTGGATATCTGTGTTTATAGGCCAGAAATTTCGCTCCTCCCCTCCGTTACTCCGTGCATTTATGCAAGTCCCCAAGGAACACTAAATCGTCATAAGTATGTGGACACTTTACTGAAACATTACTGACATGCGTAAAAGAATGAACATTTTAAAATTTTGAACATCTGACATTTTCACTGAATTTGAAAAAAAAAAAAAAAAACCAGTATGGGCTGACAAGATAGACTTTCTGCTTTCATTTGAAGTTATTTTCATGCAATACTACCCCCCATCACACAACTCGAATTGGTTTCCGGTCTCAATAGGTGAGGGGGAATCGAAAATGCCACAAAATCCTAATGGTGATCGGATTTGAATGGCAAAACTCTGGAATGGAAGCTGAACCACTGGCCAATTGATTCCAAATTCAGTTAAAATATCAGATGTTCAGCACTCAACAATGTCAGTTTTCTGTGTACGTTAATGGGACTTCAGTAATGCATCCACATATTTTTGGCCACATAGCGTATATTTAGAGCATCAGAATTCCAACATCTTAATTCAGTGCTTTCCTTCAACGATTTACTCCTTCACCAGGAATATGAAGTAATGTATTTGTCTGCACTTCAACGGCCATGTTAAACTCACAAGCCTGTGTCAAGAACATCCTCCAGTATTGTTGTCATCAGAATCACACGCAAAACATAATCATGTACAGAAGCACTGGACGAGGAAGGCCATGTATTTTGGATAGCGGTATATAATTATTTCAGCTCGACATAGGAAGGAAACTATCTACTGTAAAATGGCAGGTATTATGAATGGAGTTTTAAAGTGTTTCCCCATCCATAAACAGTCCATAAAAATGAAGAGGTTGTCATTACCGTAAATAACAAGAGGGGGAAATTACTGACTTCCAAAGTGCTGCGGTATGACTGATGTCCAGACCCAAGCAAAAAAGAAGTCCTTTCCAAGTCAAGCGCAGTTTGTAAGAAACACATACAGTATCTGTAGTAATGAACTTATGCTTTTTGTCTTTGAACGGTTGACCTCTCGCCACTGGCCTGACAGAGCATGGGGAGAGCTGTTTTTATTAAGATCTGGCTGTGCGTCGACCACTTAATGACCTTTACAAATCCCTTTGTACACGCAGGTTAAGTGCTTAAGAACAGCGCTCTCAGGAAGGCCAGTGGCACTGTGACAGCGAATTAATCTTCATGACAATCTCCATAAAAACATCTCCTGTTTCTGGCTGAGTTTAGCATTCTTCCAGCATGCACCTCATAACTTAGAGAAGAGAGCAAGTGAATGTGTGGTGGATGGCTGGAATATATAATCTCATTCTAACAGAGTAAGACAATCGAAATCGTGTCCTTTATGATCCTGTCAAAACGGTTACTATGGCTATGATTCTTCTCTGAAAATCTTACATAATACAGTAATATCTTACCGCGGCTGTCCAGTCCGTTCATCATTATTTGGCAGAGAATTGTCACAACATATTTAAGGATTTGAGCCCGTGCATTTCTGCAGGCTGGTAAGGAAAGGCCAGACTCTTTCCTTAAATGACAGGGGGGAAGTGTTTGCCCTGAATATGTGACTCATCAAAAGCCACGATTTGACCACAGAATCACCTTTTTTGCTCTGTTTCTGCTTGTGTCCCTCTGACAAAGCCAATGATGTCACAGCAACAACCGATCAATCGCAGCACGCCTCCAGTTTCATAAACGGAGTCTTATATCTCGGGGCTGCAGCGGCTATGTGCACTAAGCATTACTCTTTCACAAAGGAGCAACAGTGCTGTGCAATTCCAGCCAGTAATGCTATAGGACAGACTATGTGTGTGTGTGTTTGTGTGTGTGTGTGTGTGTTTGTGTGTGTGTGTGTGTGTGTGTGTGTGTCTTTGTTTGGATGCTGCTGATGTCAGAGGAGACTGATGAGGTGCAGTAGATATTACTGGGAACAATGGTGTGTGGGCATTACCTCCTCATTGGACTCCAGATGCCTGTGTGTTCTGTACAGCGCTGGAATCACTGCGATATGTAACGCTGAGTAAACCAATACAGCCTCTCAGTGGGGCTCTGCTGGCTTCACATAATGAGAAACAGGAGTCTGCGTGTGTTTGTGCACGTGTGTAAGAGCGAAAAGTTCAGGAGCACCGCGGTGCGCAATCGTGCTTTTACATCAAAGTGTTGCTCGCTGCAGAGAGAGTACAGCATCATGTAAAAAGATGATTTTAAAAAATGACGCATTTAATTCCAATATGTGCAGCTGTATAGAATACAGCACTCACTCATGAATACATATGTATATACAAAGCCATATATGTATACAGTATGTCCCAGTTTTTACTCTACAATGTTAAAAAGTAGTCAAAGGAAGCCGGGCTCATGTTTGACGACACATTTATTTTAGTACAGTAGGAACCATGAATCTTGGTAACCTTCCATGAAACCATCACAATTCGAAAACCCTGAGATTTAATTAGTCAAACATTTGTTTCTCCAAGCTATGGCAGTGAGAACAGTATCACCTCAGTTCAGCGGTGGGGGGGAAAATAAATAAATAAATGAACACGATGAGCCACCAGCGACTCCCCTCCATACATTTAATCTTTGCTATCTTAACCCTTAGTGCACTGAAATAAATTAAAAAATATATAAATTCAATTAGCCCATTTTGTGCTGTTGAAAACTTATCATGTGGCGACTTGTTCGCGGGAGCACTTTTAAACAAGTTGCCGCACGGTAGGTTTCAACAGCTCTGATTTTGATATCTTACATCATTGAGCAACAATAGCTGTGTTTAGCGCTCGAAGGGTTAAGCTGTTTTTATATTGGTTCCAAAGCTCTGTTTTTACTTCACTGCTGTAGTTGGTATGAATAATTAATAAGAATTATAAAACAGTACTGCTGTCCAGGCTGTTTGGTTGGGAGTTTGACTGCAACTGTTATGCTCTGTGCGTAATATAATTTGCTCTCATCTAATAAATCCACTTTGGGTGCCTAAGCTATGTGGATTTACAGAGGCAAAGACAAAATCCCTCCAAAAAAATAATAAATCGCTTCTTTTAAGAAATGTTTCACGTCACAGTTCGCTGAAACATCGTAAACACACACTTGCATAATACCAAAACAGTAATTTTCTTGTACACACCTGCAGACAGAGCTTTCATAAAATCTTAACTTTAAAAAAATTGAAATACGTCTTGTCCAGTGTATTTTCCAGGCAATGACTTGCAAAGTTATGACATCATCACACTTTGGTTTGCTTTTTTTCTGGGGAGGCAGAAGCATTAAGGAAACACTGCTTCTAAAACGGGCTACACAGAGGACATTTTAAACCTGACGAATATGAGAGCATACAAACGCAGATGAGCGCTCTGATCCCAGGCGACAGCACTCAAACACAACCTGGGTCCCCCTGGACACCGTATTTCCCTTCCGCAGCCCTGGCCACAAACTTAATGGAGCTTCTAAGTACCAGAGAATCATTTCCCCACTGTGTGCATTAAACTCGAGTTTTATCAATGAAAGCCAGATTTTCTGAAGTGTGTGAGGAAATAAGACTCTGGCAGGAGCTGCCAAACAGTCCGTAGGTTTATTAAAAACAAATAGATAAATAAAAGCATCACGAGACAGAAGCTTTTGGCTTCATTTCAAGTGGGTCTGAGAAATAGCGTTATCGTGCAACAGTAACCACAGCTTCCTAAAGAGCGGGACGCTGCTTAGCCAACATTCTCACATTTAGGGAAGCCCTTGGCCATGATGGTAGGTCCAGAAAAACAATGGGCAACAGCTGCATGACTCACAATGTTTTTAAACCTGACAGAGCCTACCGGAAAAAAAAGTCCTTCATGTGTGGGGTGATGCAGTATATAGTGTAGCTTGTATTTTAGCCACATAAGGCATGAACACATTTCAAGAAACCAGAGGACATTGCCTTTTTAATTAGGCCTTTGACATGCATCTTGGTCATACGGTTTGTTCATTATGAGCTTTTCATTTGAAAACAACAAACTAAATTTTCAAAATGGTGGACTTTAAAGGGTTAAAAGGGAAACCATAGAACATAAAAAATATAAACTTTATTTCAAATCTGACCTCATACAGAAAATGCAAAATGACAACATGAAATAAGCCCAGAAAGTAACATAAATGCAGCAGATAATGGGCATTTGTGCACTCACTCACACATTCACACGTCAGTGCAGACACACACACACACACACACACACACACACAAAAAAAAGATCTTAAACACTTCAGTACAGCCAGCTAATGCTGCTGAACCACACTCACTTAGGCGACCAAGATCAGGCAGCACACAATGCAGACAGACTTTACTGAGGAGAAATAAGTGACACATGGACATTAGGCCCATCTTTAAAAGAAAGATTCGCTTCCAGGTGAGGTGGGAGAAGAGGCCTGGTTTTAGGCAGCCCCTGAGTGAACCGTCTCCTCTTAGCCTCACCCCCTGTCCCTCCTGCGCTGGTTCTGAGTGAAATATAATAGTTTTTCCAAGCGGCGGTGGCTGGGGTCACGCAGACTACACTGGCTCCCTTGGGCGAGTAAAGAGGAAGCCCCCAAACAGACTCAAAGGTTTCCCTGACTATCACATTTCTGAACCTCGTATCTGCAGCCCCTCTTCAATACGTCTGTGACCATTATCTATCAATTAATACATCTGTCTCCATTGATGGAGCTCGCCGCTCTGACAGTGGTCTGACCAAGCCGTGAACTCCTGCATTCCTAAAAAAAAAACAGGGGCATCGCGGCTCTGCAATTTGTCATCTCGAAGCCTGACAGTGAAAGGTCAGGAGATCCAATGGCTGGAAGCTATACGAGCACACAGATGAAAGCAGACGCTCAGACTGTGGGTATTGCTAAATTCTCTGTCGTTGTCTGCAGCCTGGGAAGACACAAGAAACAGCTTTATCTCATCCAGGCCACCTGTCTTCAGGACTACCTGCCCTCAAGCCTGAGGGGTGTTCAAGGGACAGCAGAGGGAACGCTGTCCCCTGCTCTACCTCTGCCTTCCAGCATGCAATGCTTTGGAGGCACTTAATGACGTTGATATCCAGAGACTGGATTTGTGATTCAGTGTCAATGTGAGCCCAGGTTCCTTGCACCCATGAAAAAGCCAAAGCTAGTTCCACCTTTAGCCAGCCCAGGCTACTTCCACCAGTAGTAAACCAAAGCTAGTTCCACCTTTAGCGAGCACCGGCAACTTCCACCCACAGAAAGCCAAATCTACTTCTACCCTTTGCCAGCCAAAGCTGCACCCACCCGTAATGATGCGGTAACTACAAGCTTTTTATGGCGCTCTCAGTTTACTGCCTCAACATCTGTTTCCTCCTCGCCTGTACGGCCCCGCAGGGTCCTCACAACACCTTCCACCGCTGATGCCCACCGAGCCCTCAATGCCCGCTCAGCCCGTGGGCGATTTCTTGCTGGTTCCACCTCTCGCTGCTGCTGCCAAGTTCAAGTAGCGGAGCCCAGAGAAGCTGGCCGTTAGCATTAAGGGCGAGCCCTGTGGCTACTCATTTCCTGTCCATTAATCCTGAGACGGTGCCTGTGCCGACAGGACGGCTACAGTATGCTGCGTTTTGTGTGTGCGAGTCTGTGTTTGTTTGGGACAGCATAACTCCCCAAGTGAGAAGCCAAACAGCTTGTGAGGCTGTCGCTGTTTGCAACATAATTGGAAGTCTATCAAAATGACAAAGATGCTGTTATTTATAGACGAACACACAAGGCCCTATAATCCACAAACCCTATAGATACACTGTGCGCATCACTGTTAATTGAAACTGTTTATTAAAATGCATGAGCGCGAGCGGAAGGCACTTCTATTTAACCCCATCCTTACAGATGCTGGGATTTGCGATTTTCCCGAACAAGCACCCCTTCTAATTAGCCCCCCCACCTCCCGGCGACGGAGCGAGCGGGCCGCGGGCTCATCGATCACGCGTGACTCGAGCATGCAGGCATCGATTGATTCCCGACCGTAAACAGAGCATCTTTGATATAGGGGACAGCTGGACTGGAGGGCTGGGCCAGGGGATACGGACGGCTCGCGTATTACGGGCAAATGGTCAAGTTCCTGTCGAACGCCTCCTCTCTCCCCGACAGACTTGATTTAGCTGGTCTTCGGCTTCCGGCTATTACTCAGCCTCCGAAGCACAACACATCCAGAGCCCAGCGCCGTGACACCGCTGGGTCGGCAATAATGACTCCTCCGGCTCATCTCTGCCCGACGGACAATTAACCCATCGCATCCTAATTGGAGTAGCATTGCCATACAAACAAACAGGCCACTAATACACCGGAGGCTGAGAGGACTGGGTTACGGGATCACAGGACTGTCAGGCAGCTCCGAGTCACTCCAGCGGACACAGGACGAGACTGAAAAAAAAGGCTCACAATCAGAGAGACACAGTTACGGATCCCTCCTCCCCAGCTAATGGCAAAATTGTTCCAAGCCAGAGGCCTGCGATGATTCCAGTTTGTCTCTCCAGTTCCGATGCACTGTACCACCTTCAACCCAGTTCCTATCTGGGTCTGGTATCACCTCATTCAATTCCGGTCCGGTCCAGAACAAGATTTTGGAACAGTTGCAGGGCTCTGTTCCAAGCTTAGCTAACAGCACCGCGACAACTGCATGGATTTCCCTCCTCAGGAGTCTGGAGGAATCACTTCCCAATACCGATTGAAAATCCTTGCGTCATGCGTGCACACGCCCGTGACCTTTAGCGCCTCTTATTCCACGGCGGTGATCCAGTTTCGACGAGCCGCTCTTGCAGACTGGCCTGATTTTAATCCTGCGGCTGGGTGTTTCACCTTCATGTCTGCCATTCAGTTTTTTTCCCTGTTAAATGTCTCACTGCTCAGTAGAATTGCTAACCCTGTCTTCCGCTCTACATCCGAGCGCCTCCGAATTCCATTTCCACAGTGGAGAAACAGCACTTCATCTTCATGTTGTTGTAAGAGCTCCTTCATGGGTGGCAGGAGGATGGATGTAAAACGGGATGCAATGGCTCATGGATCAGTCGGTGAGGATCGCTCTAAGCAAGCCTCTTGAAAAATTTTTTTAAAGCTGGAGGCAGGGTGTCTTGTTTTGCTTCAATGGTTAGCATATATTTTTTTCTTGCTGGCTGCAGAAATGAGATTATCATAACATTAACCCTTTGAGCGCTATACACGACTAAAGTCGCTCAATGATGTAAGATATCAAAATCAAAGCTGCTGAAAACCCATCATGTGGCGACTTGTTTGAGAGAGTTCCTGCAGGGGGGCTCTTTTAAACAAGTTGCCATATGAAAGGTTTTCAACATCTCAAAATATTTAAATTTAGAATTCTTTCAAATTTATTCCAGCGCTCTAAGGGTTACGCTGAGTCAAAATGGCTGCTCTCAGTAATAAATAAATGAATTTGTCTGAGTGAAGTTTGTACACTGGGTAATCAGTGTGTGCAATGCCCCTAAGTCCTATAAATAATACGCACAGACATGATTTGAAATATCCGTGCGCAGCAGTTAATCTGTGCTGTTATTTCATTTTAGATAGCGAGGCTGGAAACACATTCACACATGAACACACTTCGGAATACTGTCACAATCGCCGGATCTCCCTTTGAGAAGCAATATGACTCTGCAGGCATCATTAGCCCCAGCCACTGGGATCTGTGTTTATACTGGGAAAATGGACATTGTAAAGTGATGCTCAGAGCAGCGCAAACATTGGACTGACATTCCGCACAAGGACAGCTGGCCTCGGACCTGCTCTGACAGCGAGCTCCACCAGCACGGCCAGCCAAGCTTTTCAAACTCAATTTACCCCGGCATTAATTATTCCCGGCCATAATTTCTCCAACCTAAGTGCTCCGAGCGGCTGCAGATACCAGGGGCTTTATAAATTCATAAGGTTAAGGGACCCTGTTGCGGCACACTTACAGACATGATAATGCAAGCGCCATTACCAATCCCCTTTGAAATTACAGCATCTAATTAAGGCTACTGAGCTGTGCACTTTCAGGAATCATACATCTGCCGAATATCGGGTCACTGTTTCTCTCTCAGCTCATGACCGGAGCGAAAGCTTTAGTCGCTGATGGCTGGAGGCTCCATGATTCCCTATTGAAAACACGCAACATGGACACCTTACAAGATTCATCCCTCATCAGTGGGTTGATGTCACTATTATCTGACAAAGATCTTACTTTGTTCATAAAAATGCGGTGATAAATTGCTGCATTTTTGTGGCTGCGGAAAGCAAGCAATTTCCAGTAGATGACAAATACTTATTTTCATTCCCACTTTTGCTTTGACTAGCTCTTTTGATACGACTCCACTTCTGCTTCATTTGCATATCATATCTTTACCTCTGTCTCCCAGTTTGAAACGTGCAACTCCATTGACAGGATAGTCACATACTTTACCACAAATTTTCTTGGTGCAAGAAAACGCAAAGTTTTCACTCCAAAGTCTGCCTGCCACTGGTATTATCAATACATCTACCAGGCACAGGTCTTGTCAGTTGTGTCACAATTAAGCAACAAGAAAAAAGACAAACCTGGTGACAGGGACCCTCCTCTGATGACTCCACACCCAATGATATGATTCCCTACAAGTATGCCCACCACAGCTGGCACAGAAAAGGTCAGGATTGGATGAGTCACTTCAAAAATTCAAAGCCAGTCCAGTTTATATCAGTAGTCGCCAGATGGCAGTTTAAAAGTTCACAGTTTGTAAAACAATTCTGTGAACCTGCTCCTTTGCATAATAGCAGATATTTTAAAAACATTACCGAACCAGGAAGTGCTGTTTTTGTCCATGTATTCTCCTTACTAGGTTTTTGAGCACAGCAAGCAACTGTATGGTTTCAGAAACAGGACTCTAATTCCTTCCTGCTAAACTATTGGAGGGAGCTACCCCCCCCCACACACGCACACACCCCCATGGCGCTGCTCTGGTGAGATGTCGAAATGCGCCCTCAGCTTGTACCGAATGTGCTGCCGCCGTGCCACCACAGCGGCAGTCTCTATTTATAGCTCGGTTCCTATCGCCCCCAGCCCTTTTGAGTGGGGTGAGATTTGTCACGCTGAAACTGGCAGCCGCCACGAGAACGCTGGCATTTCTCCACTCTCTTTCGACTCCAGTTCAGTGTCATGACCGCCGGCTACTGGCTCTGCCTGTTTTCCAGAGACTCCACCAACACGAAAGGGCACTGCCACAATATCAATACAAAATATCCACTTTGTCTCTCAGTGTGCACTGCGGATAGTCCAGCTTTCGTGGAAGCCCAGCTCAGTGTAATTCAAAATGAAGCTAGCTGGTGTTAGCCAAGCTCACAGTGGATTCAAACATCCCCATATCCCAATTTTCGCATTTTCCCAATTATTCCCGTGAAGCACCCATTTGGAAATTCAATTACAGAATTATTTAAGAATTAAATTTCGGAATTTGCAGACGCCGGCGTCTATATCTGCGCAAATTAAACAAGTTGCCACATGATAGGTTTTCAACAGCACAAGATAATTAAGTTTATATATATATTTTACATTTATTTCGGCGCTCTGAGGGTTAAAGTTCATCTGCTGTCCCACATCCTGAGAAGGTACAAGGTAAGAGCTCGATTATGAAAGTGCAAACGCGGAAGAGAAAAAAGACGCAGGCGCTCTCCTCCAAAGAGTCTTCGGGGATCCGAGTCGGCAGTAACGGTGCAGGCCGGCGTGACATTCATTCTGATGGAGGACATCGTCTCACAGGAGACCCACAGTGCAGCGCGACCGCGAGGCCTGAGGTGCTTTCTTACGACCGTTCCTGATTCTTGCTAATGCCCGCAGGGGACGCCGCGAGCAGAGAACCACTGTGGCGGCATTTTTCAGGAGAGAAAAACATTCAGGAAGGAAATGAAAAACAATATGAAAAACATGTCGTAAAACCTCTGGTACAGAGCACGGTCGCTCCCGTTGCTCAGGATGTGGGCGGAAAGGTTGGAGGTGACCATCGTTTGTAATAAAAGCATATGCTGGCTATTAGGACTGTGAAACATAAATGTATTAAGACAATCCATCTTCATTAAACCATTTCCCTCTCTCTTACCGAACCAAGAATATGTTTCAGGAGGTCAGTAGCTATTTTTCTCCCTCTTGCTGGTCCCTCTGCGCGTGTTTTTTTTAAATAAGGTGTGCATTTAAATATAGCCGAGAGCCGCAGCACTATGCAGAAATGTGCTCGGACTGAACCTGGTCTGGTGCCGACCGGCCGCTGTTCACGATCACACTTGGAGACGTTCCCATCGGCCCCTACTGAGTGATACATTGCGATCTGACAAATGCAAGCAGCGACATTTAGGGAAATGGGGAAAGTAGTCGGTGTTGCTTATACAGATAATTTACTGCCAGTGGGATTGTTAAACGGTGTTCGACACCATTCAAGAATGCATCCACTCACGGCAAACTTGTAATTACACGGCACTTAGGGCCACACAAAGGTCACTGCCGCAACACAAATGCAATCGACAAATATTTATTTTCAAGGGAATTTATTTGACCAGTTTATAAATTAAAATCTCACTATCTGTAGGCCACTAATAGGTTAAGTGTTGGCTATTAGTAAAAAAACACCATTGTTATGTTAATGGAAGAGAGAGTATGTGTTTATTAACTTCCTGCATATGACCATGCATCACGACCCATTTGGCGTCAAGTTCTTTTAAGGCTCTTCGAGCAAAATTTGACAGTTGTGGCGAGAGCAGGGCGATGAAAAGACTGCTTGTCTTGTAAATTAACTCATCGGAAAGTTTTGCTGTGACGCTACTTGGGATGAAGTGATTTATGGATTGTGGGCAACCGGAGCCGTGGATGCAATCTTTATGATGTGCTGAAAAAGTACAAGACAGTCTTCAGGACCCATAAAATCAGGTGTTTCCTTTTTGAACGCCAATGTTGGTCTAAATGGACGGTCTGCAATCAATCTTCGGTCCTCCAGGAAAGCTTACTTTTTAGACAGACTCCTCATTGTCTGAACTTTACATATTTTCAGTAGGTGCACCTGATCACCCCTTCAGGGCATATACCTGCCCACCCAAAGTTCGTTGGTGGACCAATGCTGCCGAAAGCCTGAGGCAACGCAAACAAATCAATCACGAGATTTCACGGCACTACTCGCCATATTCTGGCGGCAAGAAACAGCATTAGACTGTTCGCGGTTTTTGCGCGCAGAAGAGTAAATACGCAGAAATAGTCAATGGCGAATTGTTTCCCACAATCGCTTGTGTTTTTAAAAAGAACTCTGCCTTTATTACGGTGGAGCATGGCAGAGGAGATGAGGTCAGTTCTCGCTCATGTAGTGAGCCGTTCATGCTGTCTGATTCAAAGGCATTCATTCATTTTCGTGCTCTAAGGAATTTGACTGCCATGATTTCTCAATTACCGCCCTTCATTGCAGCCCTGCAGCAGTTTCTGCCGACATACGACCTCCTATTGAAGGCTTTATAAAGCTGTTTCTTCCAGTCTCACCCAAAACTTACAGTAATACAAGATTTGTGTTTTGAATGAATGTCCAGTCTCGTTGTCCATAAAACTAATATAGCAAATTATATTGTTTGAAAAAATGATTATACTTCAGCAAATACTAAAACATAACGATTTTTTTTTCCCCAACCATTTTTACATGCGGTGCAATATTCCTTTAATGTAGATAACTTTCATCCTCCAATGAGAGATATTAAAGGATATTGATGTGATCCTGAGTAAAAAGCCATTTTGTGGGATCACTGATTCATTATCAGATGACATGGGAAAATTTAGCCAATGTAAATTGATTGCAAGGTCCCACATTTTAGAAAGCAGCACGTACAAAAAATGGTGTTTTGCTTTGTTGTTTACTGTAGTATGGCCTGACAGTATCTCAAAACATCTAGACAACGAGACCACACCATTGATTAAGTGTGTTTTGAGACCAGACGTGTTGGCTGCTTTTGCAGGACCATGAGCAGCTCTTCCTCTGCGCTGTTCTGATTCTGTTTTTGTTCTTGAAGTTGTTAGCCACACAAGGTGTGTGTTTCATGACATAATGCCTCTCTACTCAGATTCAGAGGACTTTTGCATTCTATCTCCGGAAAATTTTCATAAAATCCTGAGACGTTTCTTCAGTTTATTTACATGGAGGGATTCTTCACAAAATTGTTTTTCAATTACAAGACCCTGTATTCAACTATTTTGTTTACAAAATGGTTTTCTGAGACAATACCCTTGTCTGTGATGGCTGACTGGTGTGATGTTGAATACTCTAAGGCCTTCGTCAGCTAATTTTGTGCAGGTATCAACAACGGTGCTAACACAATGTTGTATTAACTTCATCTGAGCTTCCATTTAAGTTTCCCTCAAGTATGTTAGGGTTTAAAATCTGTGTGGACAGCATAATCGTGGCAACGGCTAAAAAATTAAGGCTGCAAGTATCTGTGGCCTCGGAGCTGAAGGTGTTCAGTCATCTGTTTCAGCAGCACTGATCTCCCAGGGGAACAGATGAAGGAAAAGACCGGCAGAAATGATAAATCAGTCCTATACTCTTATTCTTATTCTTACTATTACTATTTTTATTGGTTATAGTAGTAGTAGTACAAAAAAGCTCATTTTTAATTCAAATTTACTTTCTGTTTTTCATTCTGGACTTTGATGAAACAGGAAAAACTGGACATTACCTCCAACCCACTGAACAAGTTTTAAATTTTGTCAATAAATTATATGCCCTTCACTTCAGAAATTTTAGCCAAATATACATCCGTGATGCTTCCTGAGGTCACTGAATAGAGACACAGAACATTTAGACCGTTTGACAATTTTATTGTACCGCTTGGTCTAAAAGAAAAAAAAAAAATTGCTGTTTCGATCAACATAATTGATTGAATCATTACTGCAGTGAATAATATTTTTCAGCTTTTTAAACCCTGACTGATGGACGTGTGTAGCTTTTAATTTCTGAAACTACCATGTCGGGAAATGTAGCCCATCGTCGTGGAAATGACGTCACTGTGTTTCAAGAGGGGCAAATAAATGGCCTGCATTAAGCAAGGAAAACAATTAAAATGATTCCTGAAATCACTGGAATTGGGTTCTGAAATGTCCAATGTATTATTAAAACCAAGAAAGATAGTGGTGAACTGTCACTTTATTGGGAGAAATGGGTTGGAAAAAAATCATGAATGGTCAAGTTAGGAGATCACTAAAATGCTTAGCGAAGTGTCATTGTAAAAAAATTGGACAGTTGAAATCATGGCTATGTTTATTGTGAAAGTAAGGACATTTTCACACGCACAATGCGACAAGAACTTGCAGAATTGGGACTAAACAGCTGCATGGCTGCAAGAAAGCCACTGGTTAGTGAGGGTAATTGGGGAAAAAACAACCTCAGTTTGCCAGGGACCATAAAGATTGGACTGTGGAGCAATTGAAACCGGTCACATGGTCTAATGAGCCCAGATTTACTCTATTCCAGAGTAACGGGCATGTCAGGGTAAGAAAGGCAGCCCATGAAACAATGCACTCGTCATGCACAGTGCCCACTGTACTCTGATCTGGGGTTGCTTTAATTGGTCAGGTCTAAGCTCAGCAATGTTATGCAACAATAAACCTGAGCAGATTACCTTGATGTGCTGAATGACCTGGTCATCCCATCTATGATTTTTTTTTCATCCCTGATGGTTTGACTTCGCTGTCATCAATACAAGATCTTGGCTAAAAATGAATGCAAGTCTAGTTGGAAGCAAATTTTTGAACTTTGTGTGACAGTTGATGGGCCTGTCACTAGAAGTGCCTCCTAATAAGTGCGTACCCTGGCTACTTTGCCAACAAGCTTGGCTCTTTGGCAATGTGGTCAACACGTGTGACTCCTTCCTGGGAGTTTACGGTTCAATCCCCACCCGGGTCCTCCTTCAGCCTGCCACATTCATATAAGGTCGTCACAATGAATGCACACCCCAACCAAACCAAAGGCAGTCTAACAAAATATTAGACTGTACATTTTTTTTGGCCAGGCAGTGTACATTGCAACTATATGGCAGCAACATAGCGTGAATATCCTTGGTGCGTTTTTGTTTTTTTTTACAACCCAATTCTGAAAACCGTACCGAAAATGCACATAAATCAAGAAGGAACGATTTTAAATGTCTGTTTACTCTTGTCTATATTGATAATATTTCAAAAACAAATTCTTTTGAATTCCAAATTCAACTTTTTATTGAAATAGTATACTCTTCTTTCAAATCTGATGACTGCCAAAAATGAATCCCAATGTGTTGGTACAGGAGCAATTTATGCATAATACTGATGGTTCAAGTTGCAACAATATAGCGATGTGAAGCAGGTAATATTAAAGAGGTGAGCTAATCAATAGGCCAAGTCCCTCAAGAGCAAAGACGGGTCAAGGCTCTCTAATTTGCCACCTTATAATCCATCACTGTGAGAACAATGTTCACCATATTGGTAGAATTATAAGAATTTCACCTTCTATAGTGCATGATTAGAAGATGGAACTAATCCAATGGAAGTCAAATCCCAGTCCATAAAGTGCAGGGCCAAAAATAATTTCGGAATGCATGTGATCTCCACTACCACAGACCTCGTCTCAAGAACCATCATGCACTTGCAGTGGATATCATGACCTGGGCTTGGAAATACTTCGGTAAACCCTTGTCAATCGACACCATTGACTGATCCATCCATAGATGCAAGTTAAAGCTTTACTAAGGAAAGTGAAAGCCGTATATAAACAATGTCCCAAAGTGCAACCAACTTCTCTGGGCTCAGTTCCATCTCTGAACATAAGTAACACGGTGGAAGCATATTTTGTGGTTCAAAAAATTGACATCATAAGTGCTTTAAAAAAAATGCCACATTGTCTCTGGACATCCGACTACTAGAACAACTAAAGCTGCTATCAGCATCAGGTTCAGAAGCCAGCATCTGTCATGATATGGGGGTGTGTCTGTGCACATGGCATGAAAGACTTGCACTTTTGCGAGAACATCATTAATGCAGAAAGATATGTACGAATTTTGGAGGAGCATATACTGCCATCAAGAAATCGTCTGTTTAAGGGATGTCCTAGCATTTTTCAGCAAGACAATGCCAGATTACATTCTGCTCAGACTACAAGTGCATGGCTGCGTAAGCAGAGAGTGTGGGTGCTAGATTGTCCTGCCTACAATGCTGATATTTCTCCAGTTGAGAATATACAGCACATTGTGTAGGGAAGTACAGCAATGAAGGCCCTGTACAACTGAGCAGCTGAAGACCTGCTAAGTGGAGGAGTGGGCAACAATTCTGCTTGCTCGACTTGAGCAACTGGTGTTCTCATCGCCCCAAGGCTTAATGAGTGATTTAAAGACAAGGTGATGTCACACAGTGGTAAACAGTCCAACGTGCCAACTTTTTGGACTGAGTAGCGAGCATCACATCGTATGTTTTCAACAAACAATTAAATTCATGTCATAACATCAGATAATTTGTCGATCGACAGAAAATGATGCGTTATTGTTGCGGGTGAATGGACTTTTCAAATCAGTCCTTTTGATTTTATTTGCATTTTCAACGGTGAGCTCACTTTTTCGGACATGGGTTTGTAAATTTGCATCTCACAAGGGTGCATTTCATGAACCCTAATGTTGTCAGGGAACCTTCGACAGCAATTCTGTGATTAGATCATAATTCTAAGCTTATTTCACCAGAGCTTACACTACCAGTTAATATACATTGCGTTGTATGAGTGTAAAGGGGGGTTATGGTGGGGTTTTTGGTGCAATAATAATAAAAGCAGCAGTGGAGCAGTATGGGCAGAGTATACAATTACGGAGCCCAAGGCTCTCTTTTCACCAGGCCTGCTTTGAACTTTTCCAATCAATGTGCCCCAAACTGTGAAACTTGAAAGGCTCTCCATCCAGGTATTTCAGGTGCTGACCGAAGTCCAGGGAGACTGCTGGGTGTTTTTACGAGTGTTTAAGGGGAGGGGAGAGTGCAGGCCGAGCCGCGGAGAGGCTGGTTGGAGAGACATAAACCAGCACAGGCAGCACTCACATCCACTACTGACAGCACACTGATGATTATTGCGAGGACGATGCCTCTCGCGTTTCAAACTGTTTGCAAATAATTTATGTCACCTTGTCCAGCGCTATTTCCACACAGGCCTTCAACCGGCGCGGCCAATATTACCCCGAACGCCCTTCCCTTTCTACCCCTGTGCTGGAGTGGCAAGGGAGGGAAGGGAAAACAGGGGGAGTGAGAGAACAAGGAGAAGGAGGGGAGAGATAAATAAATAAATAAATAAATAAATAAAACAAGGTGCAAAAAAAAAAAAAAAAGCCAAACTCAGCTCTTTTCTGACCGTGGAGGCCCGGCCATCTGTGCGCAGACAAGCGCCCGTATGGCCGTCATTTGTCCAACATCTTACGCGATGTGAAGGCTTTTCACTGGCTGTGCCAGCCTGCGTGGCAGATGATGTATGTGTTTCTTGAGTCCTGTGATTACTCGCACACAGCGGCAGAGGTTCGCTCCTCACCTCATCAGTTCCGCGGGCTGAGCCCTGAGGCGGGTGAGGGATTCGCCGCGAGATGGCTTCTGACACGCGGCACAACCAAGGCATGCCCACGCGAATATTATACACTGCATCCCGCCGCTGCTGCCGATTCTCGCCAGACCTGTATCAATTGGAGCGGATGAAGGAAATTAGAATTTTAATAGAGTGCCTAGCAGCAGTAATTAAAAAGAATGATTGTATTTTTCCTAGGTGTAAAAAAGAGAGGAGGAGGGGTGGAGAGGGGGGCAAGTTGTGTTGGTTGCATTTATATTGTTAAGTTAATAGCCATAAATCTGATCCGCGGATACATGGAGGAAGGTGTTTTGAATAATTTAGCGCAAAGTCGTAGAGACAGGGAGTGAAAACATAGTGTCACTATGTAAGACCTGAGTCAGTGTGTGTCCTGGGCTGAGTCAGTGTGTGTTCTGGGCTGAGTCAGTGTGTGTTCTGGCCTGAGTCAGTGTGTGTCCTGGGCTGAGTCAGTGTGTGTTCTGGGCTGAGTCAGTGTGAGTCCTGGGCTGAGTCAGTGTGTGTTCTGGGCTGAGTCAGTGTGTGTTCTGGCCTGAGTCAGTGTGTGTCCTGGGCTGAGTCAGTGTGTGTTCTGGGCTGAGTCATTGTGCGTCCTGGGCTGAGTCAGTGTGTGTCCTGGTCTGAGTCAGTGTGTGTCCTGGGCTGAGTCAGTGTGCGCCCTGGGCTGAGTCAGTGTGTGTCCTGGTCTGAGTCAGTGTGTGTCCTGGTCTGAGTCAGTGTGGTGGACTGTGTGCCATCATATCGTTAGCCTCATAGCATAATTGCACAAGTCATTTTTTGGCTTACTGTGGCAAAAACCAAAAAAAAAAAAAAAAAAAACAAGGTGCTTGCTAAAAATTGTGTTTTTTCTTGTTTTCCAAAAACGTTCAAATATGACTTAGGCAACTATGTGATTAGGCTAACGGTATTGTGTTTACTCCTCAGTATTTATTACCGTAGAACAAATGCTCACACATCCCTCTGTTTGTGAACCTTAACAGTAAAGTAAATGTGCCATTGAAGAGTCAAACATCCATTTGGAACAGCCTGTGCGATGTGTTTCCTTACACCCTTCCTTACGCCGATATTCTGTAAATGTTTTGTCAGGTTGCATTTGACTTGCTGCCATCTCACATCCCAGGAACACAAGCCCTCGCATGGTCAGGGGTTCAGTTCCTGACCTCAGGATATTCTGAGTTCTGGTCACTGTACCCATGTTATTTGTGGTATAATCAAAGCAAGCAAATGTACATGGAGATAAAAATTTACCTTTTTTTTTTTTGAAGAACTTCGCTCATCATTGGTCTCAGCGTTAAAGCATATAATAGTATATAAAATACAACAAATCATTCAGGTTATTTCAGCTTTTGCAATCATATTGATAAAATGTTTGTAGATCAATAGTTAAATGAGGGATTTTGTCGAGGATAAACGACAATCAACTATGTGGTCACTATGTGTGAAAACAAATCTGATAGGTCCAGCGGAAGTTGTCATTGAATGTGAGGCAGTGATGTGTTGCGGGGTCTTGTGCTGGTCCATGTCTGTCAGTAACCAGGTGACCTATAAACACTGGAACATCAGAGACCCTTCAGCCCATGAACACCTGGGAGATGTAGTTCAGCACTGAGCCTGTTTATTCTCAGTTATAGAGAAGTGTGAGGTCCTTGGCTTTGTCAGTATAAACCAGTTTGCTTACTAAAGAAAAGGCAATCATTTGCTCCTGGGGAATGCACATTCTCACACATGCAAACGTGCTGCTCTGAATAATCCATTCTGGAGCAGCAATGCAGGAAGCTCATGACCGGCGCCCACCGCGCTGAGCTGAATTAATGAGGGAACAGTAATGCAGACAACTCCGAAAAAATACCCTCCTGAAACCTTTCACAGCGAGGCCCACTTTAGACAAAAGGGAACAAATAATAAGCAAACTTCTTTTTTTCATTTCTCTCTCTTTCGGTGTGGATTCATTAATAAGAGAAATGATCCCAGCCCGTGTTTAGATATTTTACTTAATTCAGTACCTCTGGCCCAGTGCCCCACTGGTGCTAAAATTATTATTTCTCATTCGGAAGGTGATAAATAACAGTGGGGGCAATGATTAATAAAGCTGCATGGCAGGGTAAAAAAAAAAAACAGTAAAATGGGTGGAAAAGAAACAACCGTGATGACGCCAAAAACAACAAAGCAGAGGCCTCCTGCAGAACAAGCGGGTGATAATCGCTGCTGGAGCGCTGGGAGTCTCGCACAGCAAGCAAGTGGCGAAATAAAAAACACCGAGGACACGGACTGCACATCAGCCGTCCAAGAAATCCATCTCTTCCCGATTTTTTGCTCATTTTCTCACTAGATTGTTATCTGGATACAAAATGTAATGTAAAACCAAAGAACCGGAGGAAACGAGAAATAAACTTTAAAAATAATTGTTTCATTTACTGAAGGAAACAAGGTTATCAACCATGTGAAAAAAGTAATTACCCCCGTAAACTTAACAGCTGCTTATGCCACCTTTTGTAGCAACAACTGCAGCTGAACACTTTCAACAACTGGAGATCAGCCTCTGGCATTACCCTGCAGGATCTCTGACCCTCTCTTCGCTGAAGAACTGCTCTAGTTCAGCTGCTTCGGAGGGTTTTTGAGTGTGAACCGCCCGTTAATAGGGTTCAAGTGAGGACGTGGCCTATAAACTCCTAAAATTTTACTTTTGTTTCTTTCGGACCATTCTGAGGTGGACATTTTCTTACGCTTGGGATCATTCTTCCACAGCATTGCCCGAGTGCGCTTGAGCTTCAGATGACAAACTGATGGCTGAGTATTCCCTTTCAGGAATTTCTAGTTGAGCGAAAAATTCATGGTTCTGCCAATTATGACAAGTCACACAAGCCCCGAAGCAGTTGAGTACCCCGACACCATCATACTCCATCCACAACGTCTGACTACTGGTATGATGGTCTTATAGTGGAAAACCACGTTTGCTTTACAACTGATATAATATAATTTGGACTCATCAAAGAACAGATTTCCAAAAGGCTTAGAAATAATCAAGATTATTTTTTGGCAAATGTGAGACAAACGTTCCTCTTCGTAAGCAGTGATTCTCACCTAGCAGCTCTCCCATGAATGACATTTTTGCCCAGTCCTTATCTAACAGTGGAATCATAAATTGTGATCTCATACGACACAAGCAAGGCATATTGTCTGTTTGATGCTGATTTAGATTCCTTTGTGACTTCCTAGATGAGTTATCAGTGTGGTCTGAGAGGAATTCTGGTAGGTAGCCATTCCCAGGAAGATTCACCGTGGTTATAAGTTATCTGCATTTATGATGGCTCTCACAGTGGTTCTTTGCTGTCCGGAGCCCTTGAAGTGTTTCTGTAATAATTTCCTGAAGGATATATTTTACGCACACGTTCTTATGGAATTTCTTTTGATTGCAGCATTGCAGCAATTGTTGAAATCATTTCATATTGCTAGACAGGTTTTATTATTCGCGCAGATGTCAAATTAAGCCAATCCTTGCCAATTGTGCATGACGCCTATTGAAAGCTTTATAACTCAGGATTTGAGTGTCATAGAGAATGGAAAAATAATTTTAATGAAGCAAGACACTTGTATCATTTGGAAATTATTTCCATTTATTTTCATAATTTTGGGAGAAAAAGTGCTGCAAACACAAGGAAACTGAACGAAAATACAACACTGAAGCAGTTTTGCAATGATATATGGAGAAATAAAAAAATTGCTCAGTGGTAACATGGTATATTTCCTGGATCATAAACTCATTGACCAAAAGTGTGCTTAATCTGAGGGCTATACTCAAACAGAAATTAGACTAGACTAGAGAGCTGTCATAACTCAATTTCAGAAATCCTTGAAAACTATTGCAATATGAAATGCTGAATTTCTCAAAAACCTGGATGTAGAATTTTCTAATTTTCGCAGGGGATCATCAGAACATCATAAGGAAGATTCACAACAAATTAGACAAAAAGTTATTGGACAGTTTTTGAGATATTAATGAAAGACTGAAAAAATGAGCACAAACACTGATTTTCTCAGTCCAAAATGCTGAATTTCTCAAAAATGGGACATAAAATTTTCAAATTTTTGAAGGGGATCATCAGAACATCATAAAGGAAGGCTCACAACAAATTAGACAAAAAGTTATTGGACAGTTTTTGAGATATTAATGAAAGACTGAAAAAATGAGCACAAACACTGATTTTCTAAGTCCAAAATGCTGAATTTCTCAAAAACCGGGGCGTAGAATTTTCTCATTTTCACAGTGAATATTCAGAATATCATAAGGAAGGCTCGCAGCGAATGAGAAAAAAAAGCTATCAGACAGTTTTTTGAGATATTCAAATTTGAAGCGAAAAGTTGACGCCAGACGGACGCTGGATGACTCAGCATTAGAAAAGCTCCGCTGACTGCTGACTATCGTCACAGTGGAGCTAAAAAGATATCAGACAGTTTTTGAGGTATTAATGGAAGACTGAAAAAATGAGCACAAACACTGATTTTCTAAGTCCAAAATGCTGAATTTCTCAAAAACCGGGGCGTAGAATTTTCTAATTTTTGCAGGGGATCATTAAAACATCATAAGGAAGGCTCAAAACAAATTAGACAAAAAGTTATCAGACAGTTTTTGAGATATTAATGAAGGACTGAAAAAATATGACCAAGGGTCCTGTAGCTTACCGGCAAGCAGTCTTACAGCGATGATACAAGTTATGAAAATTTCATGTGAAGTTTGACATTTGAATCAATGAAAATCAATGTCAAGGTCACTAAATAAAAGTTCACATACATTTATAAGACCTGTAATACAATCCTAAGCTCTGAACCAGTTTTGGTGATACAAGTCATTAAAATATGTTAATATGCATTCAATATGTCAATTGTGAACTTTAAAGGTCACAGAATGTCAAGTTGTGGTCAGCAAATGGACTTCATATATGACTTTCTAAATGTCTCTATACAAACCTTGGCTCAATCTGTGACCACTTTGGTGATACAAGTCATTGTAATTTCACTGTCGAGTTTGACCCTCAGAGGTCACTGACAGTCAAGTTGAATGTCACCAAATGAAAGCTCATATGTGACTTCCTAGATGTCAGTAACACAAACTTAGGCTCCATCTGTGGCTGTTTTATTGATACAAGTCATTGAATTTTCACTAGGTCACATTTGACCTTTGAGGGTCAATATGAAGGTCACCAAATGAAAGTTCATGCATGACTTCCTACACATCTCTAATACAAACCTACACTCAATCTGTAATGATTTTGCTGATATAAGTCATTGAAATTTCACTGTATAGTTTGGCCGTTGAAGGTCACTGAAGGTCAAGTTCAAGGTCACCCAATGAAACTTCATACATGACTTCCTATATGGCCACAATACAAACCTAAGCTCTATCTGTAATAGTTTTGGTGATAGAAGTAATTGAAATTTCACTATGTGAAGTTTGACCTTCGAAGGTCATTGAAGGTCAACTTCAAGGCCAACAAAAGAAAGTTCATGTATGACTTCCTATACATCTCCAATACAAACCGAAACTATCTCTAACCATTTTGCTAATATAAGTCATTGAAATTTCACCGTGAAGTTTGGGCATTCAAGGTCACTGAAGGTCAAGTTCAATGTCACCAAATGAAACTTCATACATGACTTCCTATATGGCCACAATACAAACCTAAGCTCTAACTGTAATAGTTTTGGTGATAGAAGTTATTGAAATTTCACTATGTGATGTTTGACCTTCGAAGGTCGCCGAACGTCAAGTTCAAGGCCACCAAATGAAAGTTCATACATGACTTCCTATAAGTGTTCAATGCACAAATGTTCCCAATCTTCAATATTTTCAAGCCTAGAAACCTTTGAAAATTGTAACATTTTGCTTGACCTCAAGTTTGACCTTTCAAGGTCATCTGAGGTCAACTTTAACACAGCCAAAATATAGGTCATATATTACTTCCTATATGTCAGAAATACAAACTTAATCTCTATCTGCAACCATTTAGCTTCCACAGGCGATTTGGCCCATTCTCCATAAGACCCAATGTTAAAGTACAGTGCCCCCACTAGACCCACTTCCATCGATTCAATCAAAATGGCACTCACACTGTACATAAAGTATATCAAGGTGAGTTGATTTCCAGATTTAGAAAAAAAAGTTATCAGTTTTTGAGAAATTTTTTTTTGAAATTTCAAGTCATATCTTTTAACATTGTTAATATATTCCCTGACCTCGAGTTTGACCTTTCGAAGTCACCTGTGGTCAGATTTAATATTGCCAAAATATAGCTCATATATGACTTCTTATATGTCAATAATACAAACTTAATCTCTATCTGCAACCATTTGGCTTCCACAGGCCATCTTGCATATTCATAAAGTACAGCGCCCCCTATAGACCCACTTCCGTCGATTCAATCAAAATGGCGCTCGCACTGTACATTGACGGTACCAAGGTAAGTTGATTGCCTGATTTAGAAAAAAATTTATCACGCAGTTTTTGAGAAATAATTTTTCAAAATTTCTCAGTCCTATCTTTAACATTGGAGTCAAAATTTCAAGGGCCCATAAAATGGACAAAAATGATTCAATCAAAAATCCAAGAAAAGCATCTGGAGATATGGTCTAGTAGTATTTATTGCAAATTTACACAAAAATTCATCAGGCCAAAAAAAAGATAAAAAATGTTCCGGACGCTGGACGCCACAACACAACAATAGCTTATCGGCCCATAGAGCCGGTAAGCTAAAAATGAGCACAAACACTGATTTTCTAAGTCCAAAATGCTGAATTTCTCAAAAACCGGGATGTAGAATTTTCTAATTTTCACAGTGAATATTCAGAATATCATAAGGAAAGCTCACACCAAATTAGAAAAAAAGTTATCAGACAGTTTTCGAGATATTCAAATTTGAAGTGAAAAGATGACGCCGGCCGGACAGACAGACAGACAGGCAGGCAGGCAGACAGAGAGACAAATGAACACCAGACGACTCGGAATTAGAAAAGCTCCGCTGACTGCTGACTATCGTCACAGTGGAGCTAAAAACCTAATTACCTGTGAAGCCAAATATAAGCCGCCATTTCTGATCAATCCATTCATTTCAGGCATAACACGAGTTCGTTCCATTGAACTTGAACAATTGGTGTGGCGTTGGTCAAGTTGGATACCAAGGAAAATTGGCTATTCAAGCCAAAGCCATGAGTTGTCTTGTATAACTGTAGTGAACATGCATGTTTGGAAGATAAGAACGAACGGAAATAATTTTAATCCATGTAGCAGAACAACATACCATTTGCTTCAGTTGTGTGCATCTTATCCAGGCTTTCTGATTGCTCGTGATGTAAGTCCTCATACTCAATGGAAAGGCAACAGGAAATTTAACTACAAAAACGAAAGCTTAATGATCACTTCTTAATTCTATTTTCATGCGCATAGTAATGGGTTGGAGTAAAATGCACGCACTCTCTATGTGGTAGATTACAAACCCCTTAAGAATAAAATAATAATTAAAGCAATACACAGTTTAAAAGCACGTTGCCTCTTTTAGAATTACACAGCTATAACTCTCACCAGAGCCAAGAGAAAGATTTAATGGAACAAGATATGCTAAAAGAGAGAATTTTCGGACATGGCTGTGCTTTCTTATTTATTATTATTTTCTGGAGATCTCACAAATGAGGGAAAAACCTAATGCTGAATTTTGAATGGGACCTCTAAGTGTGTAAGCAGCAGTAACATTGTGAATTTATATTAATACTAATTTGAAGATTTTGATAGTCGACGGAGAACACAGGAATTCATCATGTATATTTCGCTATTCCTCCAGCAGCGTTTCACTACTGCACTCACATTAATTTAAGTACTTTTGGCTTTATGCTGTTGCTAGGTGGTTAGACAAATTTTTCATCATTTGTACATTATGAAATATCCCTTGGTAGCTTCTGTGGCCACATGACAGGATGGTAGCAGATCAGGCTTTATGGGGAGATATGATTCAATCAACGTCTACGCCACCATTTCAGACTAAAGAACTTCCATCTTTTGACAAGTTCTAGGGCATCACCTCCTAATAACTATTCAATCTACAGTCATGTGCTCCAGAAACAATTATGACATCATTTAGACACCTGCATCTACGATTACAGCACCTCAGCAGCTTAAGGCAACCGTGAAAGTCTAATTTCTTCAGTTACGTTACCATCCGTTCACACATCGGCAGTAAAACGTGATTAATACATGTAAAAAAAAAAAAAAGCACATTGCACCTGAGAAAGATCTGCTGCTAACAACATGGTGCCAGATAACACAGAGGCACCTTCAGTGGCCTTGTAGAGTCCATGCTTTGGTGAGTCAGAGGCGTTTGGAGGCACGTAGAGGACTACGAGCATAGCAGTCATCTTGCCCAGTGATGTTCTGCATGGCCTTCATGTCCGCCACCTTCAGCGGTTTGATTCTGGGGATTTTTTCCCCCAGTATTGCCAGGAAAGCTGCTGTTAAAATAAATCTAGTTTGGATGATTGTACTGGCCAATCACCAACATCTTTCATTTCGGCCAAAAAAACAAAACAAAAACAAAAACAAATTACCTCTGCCAAGGCCGTTATGTTTTAGTTGCCATTGGTTTGTTTGTTAGCAGGATTACTCAAAAATTTATGAACAGATTTCAATGACATTTCCTGGAGGAGTCCGGGATAGCACAAGGAACAATCCTGCAATTTTTGATGGTGATCCTGATCATGATCCGGATCCAGGAATTTTTTTAAGGATTCTTTACCATTGTGGGATAGGCTAAGCGGAGGGTTGCTCTGTCCAAGTGCGTCTAGTTGGTTGCTTTGGCAGTTTTTTGGGGTCATTGCTCTGCTGCTAATTGGCAAGAATTAAAGGAGTTTGGAGCAATTTGGTTTGATCAAAGCTAATAAGAAGTTCTATGCAAATAGCCGAACATCAACAATCCTGAGTAACATTAATCACTTCTCCAAGCCACAGTACCACCTCCCAGGTCACAGATAAGGCGTTCCATGGATAAAGAATGGCTCCTTCCTTTCTCCAAACTGACCACTCCCCTTCTCTCAGGTACAAATTAAGTGTCACCTGTTTATTATAATTTTAAATGTACTTTTTTTGGGTAAACTACAAACAGGATGCACTGTTCTTTAGGGTTACTTGTGGTTGGTATCTAGGCCTAAACACAGAGGTTATGCTGGTTTGATAGTTTTTAGTAAATACATGCCAACATCCTAAAGCAAGATCTTGCTCAGCAGTAAATGGGTTTTTCACCATAATTGTGAGGACTCTGCAGTCATTTAACACAGCGGCCTATTGTAGTCTACCAGCTTGTTTGCTATTGCTGAGCTCACCGCAGTGTTGCCAAACAATATTAACTTCAAACAAAAAAAAAAAAAATGTAATGGCTCACTTTGACACAACCAATGCTTCGCCCGTAATTTATTGAGATGTTTCAGGCACATAATGACCAGCTTTAGTGGTCTGGATACTTAATAGCAATAGCAGAGACAACAGCAGGAGATTTCATGAAATTATCTGAAATCTAACTCGCTAGAGAATAGACCCAAAACAACCAATATGCTGTTACTGTCCTGTACTTCTGAATTTGTTCTCTGTCAAATGAGATGGGTTTAAACAAATTGTCAGGTAGAGATAAAATCTTTTCTATCTTCAGACTGAAATAACCCAAACCTTTCTCCAAAGTAGTAATTCTGTGCAGAAAGCAATGAGATCAATCACAATGGTCCAGTTTGAGGTAAACAGAACTTCTGATCCCAGTTGGACCAATCACTCATCCAGACTCTTATTAGGCTTAGTTCACACGGCAGGTCTTAATGCTCAATTCCGATTTTTTTTTTTTTTTTTACACAGATCCGATTTTTTTGTTTGGCGGTTCACATTACTTTTTAAACGTGACCTATATTTGACCTACATTGATTCCCGTGTGAACAGTCCACGGCCCTGAACAGACCGCATCATGAGAACAATAACAAAAGCGTCAGGGCGTCCGCGCCAAGCCTCGACTGTTTACGATGTTGTGCCGAGAAATGCACCCCAGTCTTCAAATGCACCCCCTTACGTCACTCTGTTCGAAATCTACTATCCCAGCCAAACGAATTGGGAAAACTCTTATTAGCGTAATTATTTCTGAAGGGAATGGAAAAGAAGAACATCGCATATTTACATTATTTAAAATACTGTAAATATCCATTTTCTTAGCAAAAAAAAAAAAAAATCCTTTAACGTGATTCATAGCGGATATTCCACGAAACCGCAGTCTGGAAATAGACAACAGCTAGGCGATACAATCTAAAGTAAATTTGATTTTTGCGAAAGTTTGAAGTATTTCACGTGGCGTTTTACGCGGCTAAATAATCTTAGCTTTTTAGCGCCGCTGCGACGATAGTCTGCAGTCAGCGGAGCTTTTCTAATGCCGAGTCGTCCGGCGTCCGTCTGTCTGTCCGTCTGGCGTCAAAGTTTCACTTCAAATTTGAAGTGAGCACAAACAGCCAGCCAAAAAGTTATCAGTTTTTGAGATATTAATGAAAGACTGAAAAAATGAGCACAAACACTGATTTTACGTCCAAAATGCTTAATTTCTCAAAAACTGGGATGTTGAATTTTCTCATTTTCACAGTGAATAGTCAGAATATCATAAGGAAGGCTCACACCAAATTAGAAAGAAATTTATCATACAGTTTTTGAGATATTCAAATTTGAAGTGAGAAGTTGACACCGGACAGACAGGCAGACAGACGGACGCCGGACGACTCAGCACTAGAAAAGCTCCGCTGACTTCTATCGTCACAGCGGAGCTAAAAAAAAAATCAGATTTCATGTGACTTGAGGTGTTCACACGGCCATGAAAAAATCAGACCTGGGTCGCATGTGGGCAAAAAGATCGGATTTGGGTCGCATTTCACTGCCGTGTGAACAAGGCCTTACCTTTGCGAATTCCAGTGACAGCCAGCATCTACATTAATTGTTTCACAGCTAATGGGAAAAATACCACTTCACTCTAATTCAGCAGAGTGTCAGCCTCTCTAAGTGCAAGAGCCATCAGTCAGCAAGAGGACATGTTGTTGTGGCAAGATGACCTGGGGAATACTCCTGGGTCAATTGTAATCAGACTACATGCTCATCATCTTGCCTAAAAGGACAGCTCAAAACCAAATTTGACGCATTCTAAATGTTCTAGCAGAGGCTTGGGGTCAGGGTAAATTTTACCCCGCAACTTGAAGCAACTGGCACAAGACTCAGGACTGAGCAGTCACAAGCCAGACACACAGGCGGTCTGTCGAATCACCCTCTTACCCTCTTCAGTGCTGGCTACTTCAGCCACCATCCAAATGCTAATGTGCGACAGGGGGGCTAATCCCCTTGTAATCACAAGGCTTCTCTTTGAGTGGGTCCTTGTCGTCGCAGGGAAAGGGCCAGCTTTACCAGTTTGAGGCAACATCAGCTAACATAATAATCCGCCAACGTGTGATGCAGAACAGCCCGTTCCTTTGTTCCTCTGCGCCGGCGGCCGAGGGCTCTTCTCTGATGGCTGTCCCACCACAGAGCCATCTTTGTGCCGCATCAAAGGAGGAGGAAGTCCGCCATTTCCATCGCCGCCTTCATGTGCATGAGCGAGGCGGTCAGAGAGCTTTTAAGATCCAATTTAGCGAAAATCAAACCGTTCAACGAGAGCACCTTTAACCCCCCTATATGGCTTTCTGAGCGCACAGCAATTTGTCTTGCGTAACACTAGTCTGAAATGTACAGCCAAATCCAATCATTAACTGACCACAACGGCAGCCAGCCGCAGTAATGGATTACTTCATCCGCCATTATAATTCTGCAGACATTTTGGCATCATGCACTTCCCTGACCTCAGCTCTCTGTGATGCCCCCCCCATAAGCCTTCCACCGAATTACAGCAGCATATTTACTTCCTGTTTAAAAAATCATAATGCACTCCCGTATTTTAACACGCACATCTTTTACCGTGAATAAATGTGTACATACATTACCAGGTGATAAACTGCCAAAGTGAGACTGTTTGAACCAAAGGAATTTTATCAAGAGCAGGAAATTCCTGCAAACACATTAAATCAAACACATGCGGTACACAGTGGAAGAAAAAGGGGGAAAAAAATGAAAGTTTATACATCAGCTGAACACTGCTGCTTGGGTTGAGTGGAAGGTGATCCCAGGCTGTTGATGTAACTGTCTTGTTTTTGCAGTGTCATCTGTCTTTATAAATGGCTTAGTCTCATATTTTCTTATTTCTGTAACTTAAAGCCAAGTAAGTAAAAGTATTTCAACTGAGGAGATATTTTGACTCGTATCCAGACGTAACAATGTGGTAGGAAAGTGTCACTTGCCTAGCAAACAATAATTTAAAATACGGTAATATACTGTACTACAGCCGGGGGAAAAAAAGCATTGCAAGTCTGAAAACAGAACTTTAACGGCACTTTTCTTGCGCTGAGATGGCAGGAGTGGGGAGTGTGAGAGAGAGGGAATGCAGCCGGAGTGAGCAGGCGAGGGTCAGATCAGAGACGGGCTTTTCGGAGCGCGAGACGAGGATCCCGGGTCGGCGTCTCTGGACGGTTCCTCGAAGAAGTTCTGCTCTATCCGGCGACAGAAGGACAGCAAGTTACTGTAGTTCTTGATCTTCTCGCTGAGTTCATGATCGGTCAGTTGAGTGGTGAGGATGGTGAAGAGGTGACCGAAAACCAGAGCGTCCAGTTCAGTCGGTCTGGAAAGAGAGTTAAAAAAAGGAAAGAATTGCAATTACAAAAATTCTGCCCCACAGCACCGAGCTCCAAGCTCTCCTTTTTCAGTCACGTGTGACGTGCAGCACATCAAGCAGAGTCACAGGATTGTACATCAAGCGCTTCGGCTCCCCTCCCCCACCAACGACACAAGAGCAAACTCTCTCAAGGATTCCTCGCCTCCTGCGTTCGTAATTTTTATTACCGCAATTTATTACACATTCCCAGTGCTCTTGACAAACCTGGCTGCCATTAACAGATTAATTAGAATTTTCTCCAGCGCTAGAAAAACCGATGAGAGAGAGTGGAGGGAGTTGCGTGTGCTGGCCGGCTGCTTTACCGCGAGAAGCAGGCGAGCAGCTCTACGCCATTTTCTCTCCCCCGACTCGTCGCCCCTCGTCAGAGAAAGAGGCGACATAAATGCAAGCGGGAGTTTGCTCCTCGAAGCCTTCCCTCCAGTCGCCGCGCATAACAAAGACCTGCCTTTTAAAGCGACACTTCAAATGGGAAAAACTCCTGCGGCCTTTTCAAGCGCCGAGCAGCTCGACGGCCCTGCTCTGCAGCCGACACGGAGGCCATCTCCTTTGAGGCGCCGGCCAAACAAATGGAAATGGAGGCGACGGCGGAATCAAAGAGCGAAGCGCCGAGAGGAGACGCGTCCTCCGCTTCACCTACAGTACGAGGACCCGCCCATACTGCCCGAGACCTTTCCTGACCCCGACCTCCAGCTGGGCCCTTCACACCTCACTCTGGATACACTGGAGAGAGAGGCTGAACTACTGCAGTCCTACTGAAACCTGACGGCAAAACACAAAAGTCACCTCGGCAGTGGGAGAGAGAGAGAGCACAGTCTTCACTTCCAGTGACCTCTATGCGCCCTCAGTTAGAAGTCAAAACCGCCACTCAAGAATGAAGAGGGTTTTTCTCCCCAGTTCAATCGTACTCACTCAACCCAGGCAACAACTGAGTCACGAGACTTTTGCACAGTTACTCGCGCGGAAATGAGATCCCACCATTTTTTTTTCTTTTTTTTTAAAAAAAATTTGGCATCTCCAATCCCACCCGAATCTGGAATGCCCCATTGGTGAACTATGTACAAGGCTTGCTCGTATGCGACCCCTTGCTGCCAATTCAGGAGAGTGTAGACAGTTCGCGGCTCTCCTCCGAAGCACGCGCCTGTCAGCCTGCTGCTTCTTATGCACTCATTGGTTGAATCTTCACAAGTTCAGAACGAGGGCGGAGGATACCCGGACATGAACAGGCTTAGAATCTTCCTGACGAGTGCCCGACTGGCCAACAGGAGGCGCTTGAGCAACGAACAAGGCAACTATTATTTTCCCTTCCCGGCAGTCCCTTCCCAATTTGCAACCCTGTAGCGCAATAGCCAATTGCGCGCTACTCTGAAAAAGCTGCCGACCACTGCCGGCTGGTACGAGGCGGGGATCGAACCCGCGACGTGATGCTTTACCGAGTGAGCTATCCGGCAGCTCAGATCCCACCATTTTAAATGAAAGAGAAATACTGGCTCAGGAAGAGAAAACTTTGAACAGGTTTTAAACAGCAGTGTGGAACAGATTGTAGTTAATATTCCCCAGTGCTCGAGCGCTTGTGTGGTGTCTTTATTGAGAAGAATGACTTCAGTGTGTGTGTGGAGCTGCAGCCAGTTCGGAACCTACTGTTTATTAAAGAAGTAAGGCTGCGTCCCCAGCCTCTGCGACAGCGCCTGACAGCACTGGCTCACATCTTCATAGACCTGAGGACGGTAACAAACGGCACTGAGGATTTACCCTTACAGAAACGAAACAAGCTAAAATATACTCAAACATACTAAAATATAAAAATAGATCACTCATGTGTAATGGCAACTGACACAGAAGACAAACCCTTCCAGAAATAGAACAGTCTTTGACACATTTACACACAAAAAAACAAGAGAACATGAGAAATTAATTTTTCCCATGTACTGTGAATACAATATATGAGATATATCTTGACAATATGTTATCAATACAAGTCATTCCTTCAGAAAACACCAGGTTTACGTGGACAAGGCATAACATACACCACTGAGACAGCTGAAAGAGAGAAGAACTTCACACTTAAGGCTGCCCTCCCAACACACACCTGTGCTAGGGTTTTCCCTGCCCACCCGATGGCAGCCATCTTGCGCTTGACCTCCCACTGTTTCTGATAGGCTAGGATGTGATTCAGGGGCCACGAGTACGGGCTGGTGTACCTCGGCCACGTGATCTTTAAAAAATAATAATAACAAATAAATATTTTTAAAAATATAATAAAAACACCACACTTTTCAAACCAGTGTGATGCTCAGTGAGCACACCCATCTGCTCAAACACACTCTCTGAGACTCACTGAACCTACAGTGAATGTTCTTAACAGCCGTAATCAGCAAACACGAGGGAAAACTGCAAAAACTCCTTAAAACTGTCTGTAAATCAGTCCTTGCACACTAACTACAGCAGAGCAGAATGAACACCTCATCCCCTCACGCTGATACTTTAACCAGCCACAGGAATTTGTGTTGCAGTGTCCCGTAAAATAATGTATAAACCGCGCACTAGCAAAATACTGAATGAAGCGAGTAAATTATGGTCAGACCCAACCCATATTTGAAATAACTCATGAAAATGGGCAAATATTGTTAATGCTGGCTTAATGTAGGGAATTGGCCGTGCCGAATAAAACTATAAAAGCTCGACAAACACAGATACACACACACACGCACCATGGTATGTGCTCCTATAAGCAAAAAAGTGTTTGTGTGGGGAAGGTGACAAGCGTGTGGCCAGGATGTATGTGCAGGCTGAGTAAATGAATACTGTGTTACTAATGCTGCAAAGTACCATGTATCATTTATGAGCGCGAGCAGCGATTGTAAAGAGAGCCCCTTTTCATTAAAGTTTAATTAAGATGAATGCTGGGAGAGACTCACCTCCGCCACCGTGCTCTCATCACACCACTGGATGTACAGCTGCAGAGAGGGACAAAAGAGCTCTCATCACACCACTGGATGTACACACACACATGCAGAGACACAAAACACAGCACACACACACACACACACACCAACAAGAAATCTGGATGAACACACACACACACACACACACAACACACACACACACACACACACATACAACACACACACACACCAACAAGAAATCTGGATGAACACACACACACACACACACCAACGAGAAACCTGCATGTACACACACACATATACACACACACACACACACAACAAGAAATCTGGATGAACACACATACACACACATACCACACACACGCACACCAACGAGAAACCTGCATGTACACACACACACACACACACACATACACACACACCAACGAGAAATCTGCATGTATACATAAACACACACACTCACCACACACACACACACACAAACCAGAAATCTGCATCTACACACACACACACACACACACAAACACACACCAACGAGAAATCTGCATATACACACACACACACACACACACACACACACACCACACGTGCACACACACACACACACCAGAAATCTGCATGTACACACACACACACACACACACACACACACACATATACCACACAGACCAATGAGAAATCTGCATGTACACACACATACACATACCACACACACACACCACATACATACCACACACAAATGGGAAATCTGCATGTGTATACAAACACGTACACATACCACACACACATATCACACAAACAAGAACTCTGCATGTATACACACACACACACACACACACACAAGCTATGTGCATGTACACACAAGGGCCGCACAATAGATGGAATTTAAGCTGACAGAACTGCAGTCATGTGATTTTGTCTCACTGCAGGATTCTGCTCAGAGCAGAGGTCTGATGGCCACTTCATTCCTGAATGTAAAGCACATGTCATCACAGCTGCTCCAGGTACAAACGTTTATAATCATGTTCCTCTCCACATTGAGAGGTTGCAGTGATATTTTCCACTGTATGCTCACCCAGCAGGAGCATGGACGAAAAGCAACTCTGATATACCGTCGTATTTGGTTTTAAACTGAATTACATCTGGAATTGACTTCTCACATTAGTACTGCAGTCATCACGTCACATTCTCCAGTTCCTTTATCACATCTAACATTTTTCCACACATTGTGCAGCCCTAGTACACACACAGACACAGCACACAAACAAGAAATGTGCATCTATGCAACACAACACACAATGCACACAGTCACAAGATGTTCACGTCCAGACTACTGAGGGGCAGACAAAACCAGAGAAGTGCAGAGATGCGCTTGCGTACACGGGCAAAGACAGACAGACAGACAGACAGACACATCCTTGTATTTCTATCCACGTCAGGACATTAAATTGACTTCCATTCATTTTTTGCGCATTTCTACAGCCTTTCCCTCATCCTAACAATAAGCAATGCATGCTTAACCAAACCCTTACCCTAACCTTAACCTGTCCCTTATTCTAACCTTTCCCTAATTCTAACCTTACCCCAAACCCTTTCCCTAACCTTAACCTATCCCTAATTCTAACCTTAACCTATCCTTAATTCTAACCTTACCCCAAACCCTTACCCTAACCTTAACCTATCCTTAATTCTAAAACCCTTACCCTAACCTTAACCCAAACCCTTACCCTAACCTTAACCTATCCTTAATTCTAACCTTACCCCAAACCCTTACCCTAACCTTAACCTATCCTTAATTCTAACCTTACCCCAAACCCTTACCCTAACCTTAACCTATCCTTAATTCTAACCTTACCCCAAACCCTTACCCTAACCTTAACCTATCCTTAATTCTAACCTTACCCCAAACCCTTACCCTAACCTTAACCTATCCTTAATGCCAACCTTACCCCAAACCCTTACCCTAACCTTAACCTATCCTTAATTCTAACCTTACCCCAAACCCTTACCCTAACCTTAACCTATCCTTAATTCTAACCTTACCCCTAACCTTATCTAATAAGTCAGAATTTGCCTTCGCAATTGTCCCCAATCTGTAGGAAAAAAAAAAAAAAAAAAAAAAACGTTTTCTAGTTCTCATTTTGTAGCAAGTGCAAGAACACACGCACGTGCACACACACACACATATTCGTAAATGCACCCTCGAACACACCCAAATACACGAACACACGCGCACACACTCACAGCTAGGGAGCAGCGCCTGGGAGAAAACACACTTCACACAGGGACAATCGGCGCACGGCCACATGATTTATGGAGGTGCTGCTTGAATATTAAAAGGCTATCAACATTTCATTAATGATGTTCTGAACCGTAATGATTGAGTGGAGGGGGTATATCGGAGAGAAATAAATGTACATGTGAGCGTTTTAACACCACAGAGCTGCGTGACAATATAGACAGAGAAAACTGAAGCAAAGACCATCATTACAGTAACTATACACTGATACTGCGCCCAACATCACTAAACTACACACAGGGTACTCCATAAGCTTTCTATCCAGCTGCACTGAATAACAGTGCTGCAGCTGAGATGCATGTAAACACACACTAATAATAGCTGACAGTCTCCACTTTAACCAACACAGCAATATAAGGCCATTCAAAGACATCAGTTGGTCAGCATCCTTCACATTTCAATTTTTAGGGGTGGGCGGGAGGTTTTATTTTATTTTTTATCTCATGATAATAAGGGTTTGACAACCAAATAGCACTAAAAGCCCAAATCACAACTACATATAGTCAACATGAAGAATGAAATATGCCGAAATTGTAAGTGGTGCAGAGATTGAAAGCTGAACAGATCGTCCGCTGTACGGACAGAGATTCTGAGCATTTTTCTCTTTCTTTTTTGCACAATTTTAACAGATTTAACTAATAAATAAATAAATAAATACATAAAAATTTGGAGGAGGGAGGGTTTTTTGGGGTGGGCGGGGATGCTTACCAGCTTATTTTTTTTTTTTTTGAATATGACCTAAGCCTGCGCACAACACTGTCACTAATTTTCAGTGCTGAGTCTCACCAGTTACATTCAGTCTTAGAAAATATGGAACAATAAGCAAAATAACTTGAAATGCCAGTAAAGCATTGAGGCAACTTTGCTTTTTTCTTTTTCGGCTTTATTACGAACCGAGAACAAACATGCTTCCACCTGAGATACATGAAAATATGTCAATTTTATGTCTATAATTAAGTAAAACAGAGAACGTAAAGTTGCAATGATGCTGGATTGACATCTCTTATTTAACCCTTAGAGTGCTACAGGCAGCTATGGTTGCCCAATGATATAAGATACCAAAATCAGATGCTGTTGAAAACCTATCATGTGGCAACTTGTTTATAAGAGATCCCGCAGGAGAACTCATTTAAACAATTTGCCGCATGATAGATTCTCAACAGCTCAGGATAATTACACTTTTAATTCCTTGATATTTTATTCAGCGCTCTGAGGGCTAACCTCATAATAACTGGTTTCAAATCCGGCGAGATGGAGCAGAGCCAAAAAAGAAAAATTTTGTCTTTGTCCAGGAATGTATGGGCCACACTGTATGCAACGAAATGGAGCCACAGTAAAGATGAATCTGCACAGTACCTGCATATATTACACACACACACACACACGCACACACACACCATCTCAAGGCCTGCGCATGGGCTAATCTACAACATCACTTCAGCTCTGTGGCAGGACAGGCAACAATCACAGCAGACGGGTTTACGGTGGTTATATCGGCCTCGGTCCATCACAGACTTTAGAGAAGAGCGTTCGGGTTCACAGGGACGGCTGTACCTCGGCAGTCAGCAGCATGTTGTTCACCAGCTCCATGTACGCCTTCATTTCCGCTCTCTGGACTTCGTCAAGCCCGTCGCTGAGAGAGTGTCCCTGTGGGAGGGGAGAGGGCGGGGACGGGTCCTAGCTTCATAAATCCAGAAGGTTCTGTTTCACCGCAGGGCCGCAGTTTAAAGCAGCAGCCGTGACCTTACTGCAGACACTGTGGTGATAACCTTTCTTGTATAGTCATGCTAAAGCCTTATCGATACCAGAGACACAGTGGACTAAACAACTCCGGTCCAAGCTCATTGGGCGGCTGGCCTCAAACTAGCCAAGGTAGATCAGAGCAAGAGCCCAGAATCCGTAATTACTAATAATTTCAGAATGTTATTTTACATTATATACATACAAGTAAATACTAATATTCTAAGAATGTCTGACTACCATCCAAACACAGCAAGTACAGCACTAGGTATTATGCCTGTAATGTGGATATAAAAAATCCCCCCCAGGTGAAAAAGGGGCCAATAATTATGCATTTCACCTGCTGATATTGCACTCATTGTAAAGGGAGCGTGACCGTCCGTGCTTTAGCAAAAATATTAAACTGCACAGCAGGACGTGGGCCACCCTAGATTTTTACGTGCAGCTGTAAACTGTCAGATTGATGTATATCGGCATGACTGGGAGGAGACGGATGAGGTGGAAGTGAAATTTGCCGTCTCCGCGGCCTGTTTGAACAGAAAACGCCAGCCTTACCTTCGCCTTGGTGAACTGGACTATCGGCCCCAGCTCCGACACCACTTGATTTCCGACGTGTATGAAGGGAACTTTACCTGCGGGCAGAGGGAGAGGGGAGGAGTGAGTGTGGGGGGGGGGGACGGGACGGGTGTAGTGTCCCAGTGTACTCAGACACCAGCACAGTGTAACATATAACACCCACAGACCCATATACGGCACAGACTCAAATACACTCAGTGTAAATGAGACTGAAAACATACTGAAAGTATGTGTTTGACATGGGCAGTGAAAACAGCCAGATCCAGTTTGAAATGGTTTTCAGTGAACAGTGACTCTGAGAGCAGATCTTAACCCCATTAAATCTACAGACCCTTATATGTGTCTGTCAGATGCAGCTGTTGTATTCAAACCTGTGGAACTACAGGCCTATTTTAAATTCTAGAGGAGATTCCAAAATTTCCCAGGATTCCAACCTACACCTACTGAATTACAAGGAAATGTTTATAAAATGATCTACAAGATCAAGATATTTTCCATTTGATCTACTGATGTGGCCATAAAAACATGGTGTCCCGGGTTTGAATATTTCTTTCAGTATAAGTGTGATGTAGCTTCAGTGAAGCGCTGCAACCAGCAGATACAGAATATGTATGTGACATTGTCCTTCAATGTGAAAAATATGCTTTTTCTGACTTTGAACCTGCTTAAGGGAAAGCTTAAGAGAAAAGGTAAGAGTTTGAGGGGTAAAAGCACGCAACAGAACACAAGAGATCTACTGCAGTCGCTCAGCCCTGGAGCCTCATGAACATTACACTGCATCCAGACCTTTTCGCACACTGCGTAACCACAACACACATCTCGCACAAGTCAGACCGCGCAGCCAACACAGTTCCTGACGAACCACTTGGTCATTCCAATTCTTCTCTGTCCTTTCTAGACAAGGAGGAAAACAAATAGCCGAGCCACAAATACACTCACCTTTTCAGAGAAAAAGTCTGTGCAAGTGAAAGTTTTGAACTAGTTTCAAAACTAGTTTTTCAAAAAAGTTTCAAAAGTTTTTGAAAGTTTTGTCGATCTAATTTTCTGTCTCAAGTAGGGGCAGTTACTATCATTAAACTTGTTATAAAAGCTAGTCAAGTAACCTTACCTGGGGTGCGTTTCCCAAAATCACAGATGCTAACTTCTATAGTTGGACCCATTGACTGTGAATGGACAAACTACGTAAGTTGCTAATTTAGTTAGCAATTACGCTTTTGGGAAAAGCGTCCCAGATTGGCAAATTCAGACAGGACTAAAAATATCTCAGCTCATTGGTAATATCACTGCATGATTTTGATGAAAAATAACCAAAGGTTTAAGAGATTTAAAGTCTAAACACAAAACCAACAATGCTGACCAGGATTTATTATTCTCTCACCAGAGAATACGTTCCGAGCCAAAAGCCCAGATTGGATAAGGATAAAATGGAGCAGCAACATTGCATTTCTACAGCAAAAGAGGTTCTGGTTAAAAATACTGCCTGGCCAAGCAGGGCATCCCGGTCTAACCCCGCCCCCAGGCCCGAGCACCCCAAAGCATCCCCGCCTCCTCTCGTACCTCACGTTCAGTGGCGTGCGATTGCCTCAGTCAATCAGTTAACCAGGTCTCTGAAGCCGCAAACCCACTTTCTGCCGAACTGAAATTAATAATGTTCCCAATTATGAAAGGCGGCCTATTATGCGCAAATGCGAGAAAGGAGGAGAAGGTTTTCATATTTCCTGAGAGAAAATTAAAACTGCTTCTGAATGGATTTGGTCACCACCAATCCAGAATTACATCACACTCCATACACATGCATACTGCCCCCACTTCCAGGAAACCTGGGACACTGAGCAAAATGTAAATAAAACAGAATGCAACAATTTTCAAATCACTTAAACTCAATATTTAATTGAAAATAGCAAAAAAAAGACAACATATCAGTTGTTGAAACTGAGAAATGTTACTGTTTTTTGAAAAATATGAGCTCATTTTGAATTTGATGCCAGCAGCAGGGTTTTAAAAAAGTTGGAACAGGGGCATGTTAACCATGGTGTTGCATCAACTCTTCTTTCAAGAACACTCTGTAAGCGTTTGGGAACTGAGAAGACCAACTGCTGTAGTTTTGCAAGTAAAATGTTTTCCCATTCTTGCTTGATGTAGGATTTCAGCTGCTCAGTACTTTGCGGCTCCCATTGTCATCTTAATCGTTTAATAATGCCCCAAATATTTTTAGTGGGCGACAGGTCTGGACTGCAGGCAGGCCAGTTTAGCACCCAGACTCTATTACTATGTTTCACTCCCTCCCCAGTGTTTGGTGCATGCAAAGGAAAGCATTCGGCACAGTAGACTAAAGCGCTGGACTCAATGGGGATGCGAGAGGCTGTGCTCAGAGCCCTCTGTGCTAGTCAAAGAGAAATTACAGGCAGGGATCTGGTATACGCGCTAGAGAGGGATCTGGAGTGCACTCTAGAATGATATCCGTGGAAAAACAGATTTTCATCCAGTGGCGGTTGAACGGAACCTGCAGGGAGAAGGTCCTACGTGCGGAGGAACTGCCGCTGGCGTGCTGGGTGCATGCGTGTGTGGAAGGAGCAGCCTGTGTTTATTATCTCAGGGAAAAGCATGCATTTCTCCGTGCGCGAGCCGCTCTTCTGATCCCAGTTCACAGAGAGTTCACCTCAACAGCAGGTTCTGCCACAGCCCTTTTCAATACACTCACTCAGCACTACCTCACTGGCAGCCCCAGGGTAATGGATGAGCCGCATGGCTTCAACAAAGAGCTCATCTACATCCACACGGTGGAGCGTATGACAAAAGAGATGCAGCTGCTTTGAACAAGCCTCGCTCTGGCTTTCCCTGTATCTACCTTATAAGCTATGGGTGCATGTAGGTCTACGACGTGACATGCAGATTTTTGTGTCCGAGTGCACTACTTTGGTTTAAAATAATTTTAAATGATTCATAATAAGCATCATATTATTCTATAAAACCTGTTTAATTTGAACATACTTCCAGTTTATCATAAAAATGATATATATTTTATGTTTTGTCATCTCAAACCCTCAAAATGTCAGGTGGTGCAACCGTCCGAGCAAGTTAACACTATGTGAAATGTATTAAAGATGTAATTTAAAATATGTATAAATATAAAATTAATATGGGGGCATAATTTTATATAAGAAACCTTTCAAATAAACAAAGTTTAATAGTTTAATTGTTCTTAAATTGTTTGGAATATTAAACACAAATTTGTCCAGAAATCTGCATATCTGAAATGTCAGGGCGGCGCAGCCGCATTCATACAACTTTTATTTTAAATTGAAGCGAGAGATGAGTAAACAGGATATTGGATCATCAAAGGGAACCCAAGTGACCTTTACTGATATGTAGATCTCTCTCAAATATTGATAAAAAATAGCTACTTTCTCTTCATAGTTAGACTTGTTCAGTTTACATGTCAGGTAGTACAACCAATATAAAACTAAGAAAAAGTTACTTTATTCTAAAACTCTTTATTGTATTGTAAAAATGAATGAATGAACTAGCTAGCGAAGTCAAAAGGTTATACAGGTGTCCAAGCAGATGCCTGAATAATTGGGAATTAGTAGCAAATGTCAGGCGGTGCAACCAGTAAGTCAGGTGGCACAACCAGGTAAAATACTAATTTAAACAAAGAAATGGGAGATTGATGTGAACAAATGTTTGGAAATTGTGATATAAATAATCATTCTATACAACAATATACTTTTTAAATTTGTGAAGTATTTATTCACATTTTAAATCTAAAGTTGGATGTTGGAAAACCAAAATACCCTCCCCCTACAATAAAGAATCCATAAGTTACTTTTAATACCCAGCTCAACTACAAAACAGTACTGTTTTAGGCAGAGTAGACACTCTCAGGTATACTTACAAAAAAAAAAATCACTTTGGAAAAAAAAAAAAAAAAAAAAAGGGAAGTGTGTTTTTTTTCCCCAAGAAACTTTTGGTTGCACCACCTGACATTTTTTGGCTGGTGAAATTGCAAACACCGTCTAAAACTGTACTAAAACCCTGCAAGTATTGTGCAACCATTTATACTTGTTTAAACACACTCTTCCAACTTCAAATAAATGTATTTTGTACATTTGTAAAGATTAAAAAAAAAAAATTATTTGTCATTGACCCATGTATGAATGTTACCGTCCAAAAACACTCCCTTCATTATCTGAATTGTATTTTCAGTCCCATTGGAATGTTTGTTGTTTTATTTATTTATGCAATTTTTAATTGAAGGGGGTTCATTTCCATAAAAACTGAATAGCTTAAATAGTTTTAGAAGCAAATATGGAATTAGTTTTACACAAGGACATTTTCAGTAACTCATTTTCAGCCTTGGAAAAGATTGTCAACATTTCATTTTATCCTTCGCTGGCTACGTCTATTAATTCAAATAAATTATTTTCAACCAAAAGCAGATAATGCACTGAATTTAGAAGGACTTTAGAAGAGAAAACCTTCATTAAGAAGCCCTGACTGAGGACATAAGCCCCGACAGACAATCTCATTCAAAACAGAGCTCCAGCTCCAGTCAAGGCAACACAGACTGGTGCTGAACTTTGAAAACAATGCTCATTAACATATTCAAAATTCTCCAAATGTAATGCAAATATCATAGAATGACAGAGGGTCATACAAAGGCTTAGTAATATTGAAAGAGTGGGTGGCAGGCCAGTAGGTTTGTCTCAACAGTCTGTGGTGCGCAGACCCATGTTAACATTGTTCAACATGGCCACTATTTTCAGCGTAAACTGTGCAACAAGATTAGAGAGGCCTAGTAGAGAGGCCTAACTAAGGCTACGCTAACAGCGCTAATGGTCCCACCTGACTATGACAGAGGTGAGGCTAAACCTTGCCTCTATAAGCCTCAGAAGAGAGAGAGAGACTCACCGGAAGGGGACATGTACTCTGCATTGGGACGGCACCGCACTCTGATCGGCAGACGGCACATCTTCAGATATGCCTGCAGACGGAGAAATACTGGTAAATGATGGCGTGGGTGGCCAGGCCTGCTTGATTCTGTGGAATGTGCACACTTCGCTGCTGCCTGTCTCTACCAGGCTCATCGTGCCATCATAACACGCCATCTTGCCTACAGTTCATCAGTGAAAGAGAGCGCAAAGCCACAACGCTAGGCTGCTGACGGAGTGATCAAAGCAGGGGGTAACCAGAAAATATCCAGCATTGTCCCTCAAGACAAGAATATTCTCATTCGATTAAAAAACGCAAGCACTACAGCGAAAATATATTCAGTTTTTTCACAACCACCAGTAGCATCCACCAATAAAACATAAGACTCAAATTCAGAGATGGAGTGAAAAACTCATGAGAATACAAATATGCAAACAGAATAAAGGGGGCAGGAAACATTCACTGAATATACAGGATGTTCGGTCATCCTTGTGTTTAAAAAAAATGCTTACCTGGCGAAACTCTACAGTGCCAGTTTCACTTAGGTAGATAAAGCTTAATCAAACACTTAATTCAATTTTAATGGAGACTGCAAAACTCCGTTTATTCCAGAGCTAAACTTAAGGGGGTCATATTATGCCATTTCTATTTTTCTGTTACCTATAGCAAGTTATACTTTTTTGAGCGTGTAAAACCTCTGCAAAGTAACAAGGCCCAAAGTCCATGCCAAAGGGAGTTATTCTCTCCGACAGGAAACACTGCTCCTGAGCAAATCAAAACTCCTCGTTTGTAGTCCAAACTTTTCTTCCGTAACAAGTCTACGTCACATTGTCACAAATTAGCATCATGGCCAACTAGTGGCTAGTTTGCCACGCCTCTGAACAAATCTAAGATGAGCCGAGGCAGAGAAGATTTTGGTAAGTGCGTATCACCATGTCAAGAAAACACGGTCTTCTAAAGAGCGAAAGCAAGTTCCCTTTTTACAGACTTCCAAAGGAAAACAAAGTGAAGAATCAGCGGTTAAACTTAATTTTTTTCCTGAAATTCCTCATCAGCAAAACCCCAAAATTTTACTGTGAGTCTGAAGTACTGCAAACACAACACGTGCAGCTGTAACCAGGTGTGTTTTTTTTTTTTAACTAGAAAATGTTCATAAATAGAGCAAAAGACCACAATAAAAAAAAAATACTTAACTTGAAAATGTGCATAATATGATCCCTTTAATCCATGTCTGTGAAACCAGCCCATACAAAACTGTACAGAAGTCTCAGAGCACCAAAGACAGAGTTTATTAAAATTTAAATTTGTTGCCAGAGGTTCAGTTATTTCCCATATTTACTGCATGTTGCTTCACATAAAAAGCATGGAAGATACCAAATGTTGATTTAAAAAAATAATAATTGTACAAATAAATGGTTTTTGTTAATTTAAGGAAGTTGATACAGACAATAGAGTCATGGCAGAGCCTGGATCTCAAAATCATCACAGCTGTCAGGGATTACCAGCAAATACAGAGGCAGGTGAGATTGTTATTCAGCAAAAGAACTGGCAAGTTATTCAACTCAGAACTAAACTACAGGGCAGAGTACCTGATGTTTTGTAAATGGCGTAGTCACAAAATATTGATTTAATTTAGCTTTCGATAGGTGGCAGCTCTTTCAGTACATTTTTCAACAATAAGAAATTTTAATTCCATCTGGAAGCATCTTTGCATGATACAATTGTTTTAAATGTGCCTAAGACTTTGACACAGTACAGTATAGAAATATTTACTCCTGGCCTTAGGCTAAAAGATGCAACTATCATATTTTTAACAGACGACCACTCCTATCTCAGGACATGGTGCACGTGTGTGTCCATATGAGAGAGCAGGAGGAAGAGAGAGAGAGCTGGAGAGAGCAAGAGAGAGAGAGCGAGAGAGAGAGGGTGAGAGCAAGAGAGAGAGAGAAGGGAGAGAGAGAGGTGGAGGTCATCTAAAATTCTTCCAGTTTGATTTTCCTCTATTTATCATTATTTTCCTTTGGCAAGCACAATGTCATTGGTTCCCAGAAGAATTATAGGACTACACTGCAGAAGGCAAACAATTTACAGGCACTTTGCCTCAGTGAGCAGCTCAGCTCTCTGCCAGAGGCCATTCATTCTCAGCCAAACACCTTCTACTCATTCAGCCTCAACCAACATTTGCGGAGCCACCAGCCCATTGCATTTCCAACAGCCAGCCCACATAGTATTTCATTAGAAAATCTCCAACATCCACAGTCATCACAAAGGGGTCCGAGAAAGCTTCTTATTGGGCACGCCAACCCATGACACCCTCAGCTTACGACCGAAGATAAGAAGAAAAATAAATGTGCTGGGAAAAATACCCTGGCGTTTCACGCAAAAAAAGGACTCTCCTGGTTTGCTGCCTCTCAGTGGAAGAGTTCGGAGCAGAGGAAGGGAGGTCGTGTTGTAGCCAGGCTCCCTGCGTTCACTTCAGCAGCAGCGAGAGCGTAAATTAAGTGCTCGCCTGGACTCTTCGCCCGCGGAGGACTGCGGCAGGGCCACATTATTCTGCAGCAGTCGGGGCCGGTGAGCGCCTGGCCTGACAGCTGGGGCCCTTGGCGGACGCCGCCCCCCCTTCCCAGCGACGGGCTCCGCTACTCTCTGGGTATTTACATTATTCAAAGATAAATGCGTTGTCAATTTTGTGTCTCCAAACACTAGATATGGGTGCCACTTTACTCCTGCCGCGGCCAAAGGTTGCCACACTTCGCCTGGTCAGGGGACAAACTACAAATGAAATCAAATGTCTTTCTGGAATGCTCCGGGAAAAGAAAAAAAAAAAAACTCAGCGTTAGAGGCAGTTCCTGGATGCCGGAGGGGGGGGGGGGAGGGTGTGAAGTCAGCCATGTTTCCTGCTGGTAATAAAAGCCACCGATGACTTTCCATCTGCATTCACCTTGCCGAGGAACGATTTAACACTGTGTGTTATGTCAGTGACATATTAATTCACAAAAAGTAACACTTTTCTATTCAACAAATCTCTTAAGCCATCTCCATTTCATGGTATACATCGTGAATGTTCTTCCATTAAAAAAAATTACTGCAAGATGTTAAATATAGTTGCAGCCCTCCTCAATAATTTTCATTTTCATGAAACACAGTAGCAGTGGCTTGTAACAACTGAATCAGAATCACCAAAGGGAAAATGGCGAGAGAAAATGTCCAGGGTACATGAGGATTTAGTCACAGCTGTCACTTAACTATGAGAATCATGGGAAGTAGGAACACCAATCCATGTGACCATATTTCACCTGAGCAGAAAGGACAAGATTTCCCAGCAGCAATGAGTTAAACTCCCCACTGAAGGGCACAGGCAATGAGTTAAAATAATCATTGAAGGGCACGTTACCTAATGAGGGCGACCCTTGTATTCCCAGCGAAATCAGCCCCAAAGACACAGCCTGAGTGAACCGCCACACCATTCATCCCAAAAACCTTTTCAAACAGGATGATCGACTGATGCTGCAGTCACATGCCTGCCAGTAATTACCAGCCACTAGAACCAGAAAAGGATCTGACAGATTCAGACAGCCTAGAAAAATATCTCTCAGATTCAGACAGCCTACGGAAGGGTCTGAAAGACTCAGAAAGCCTAGAAAATGATCTAACACAGTATTCCACAAGAAGAAAATCATCGCTATAGTCAAACGTGGTGGTGGTAGAGTGAAGTGGGGATGTCTTGTTGCTCAGGGTTCTGGTGACTGGCCACAATTGCCTGAACCAAAAATCCTGCTCTCTACCGGAAAATCCTAAAGGACAATGTCCAGTCATCAGTGTGTGTGATCTGAAGCCCAAGAACAGTTGGGGTACGCAGCAAGACAACAATCCAAAGAGAAGGGCAAGTTGCCCTCTAAATGGCTAAAAGAAACAAAATTAAGATTAGAGTGGCCTAGTCAAAGTTTTCCCATGCGCTCCATTGAGATACTGAGGCAGGACCTTAATCAGGCTGTCTGAAAACCCACAAATGTGGCTGAATAAATAATTTTCAAAAAGGAATTAGCCAAAATTCCTCCACAGTGATGCAATAAACTGACCTACAGTTATTGGAAGTGTTTGATTGCAGTTGTGGCTGATAAAGGTGGTACAGGCAGTCATTAAAATCAGGGGGGAAATTCCTTTTCAAATGGGTGATATTGGCATTGGACTCCTCTTTACCTTTAATAAAGGAAATGACTGTCTTATTTTACATTTTTAATAAAAGTATTAAACCACAGAGAGAAAAAATGCGCAAAAGTAGAGACAAGAGGCCCATGGGCCTTAATGGTCACCTGAGTCGTATAAAAACTGATGTTATTGATGTGAATGAACCAAATATACCCAAAAGTATAATTTTCCTATATAAAGTATAGTAAACTTCACCCCCTCCCCAGGGGCAAACATGGAGCCTGGGGGCCATGAAATGAACAATTTTGATAAAGCACCTGAAGACCCTTCCATGTATGAAGAGTATTGTTTTCCAGCATATCTGGGTCTGGAGAAGAAGATTTTGAAATTTTCAGCCAATTTGACCACTCTTAGCCCTGCCCCACAGAGCACCTGGGGGTGGGCACCATATAATTAACAATTTTGGTGCATATTTGACCAAGGAAGGTTCCTGCAAAATTTTATTGAAATCCGATCAGCGGTTTCTGAGAAGAAGTCGAAAATGTAAATTGTTTACGGACGCACAACGCACGACGGACGACAACGGACAGAAGGCGATTAGAATAGGTCACTTTGAGACCTAAAAATCCAGATGAGGCAAATAGTTTTTTGTGTTACCGTACAAATGCATGAATGCATCTGAAGTGCCATTATAAAGTACTCACATCCCCAGCCAACTCAAACCCATCCCAGCATCCAAAGTGCAAGAGGCAAGAGTATAACGATGATTCACTCACAGACACATACCGATGGGTTATTTCATCTTCAATTAGCATACATGTAGTCTTCACACAGCAAGAGGAAACCAATGAGAAAAAAACCTTGCGAACCCATGGCCCTCTTGCTGCAAACGGTAATATCTGTCCACTGCACCACCCCATTTACTTCATACAAAATGAAGCTAAAAGTCAAGCAGAAGGCTTTCTGAAAGCAAAAACTCAGGCTGACATCTGATGAAATGAATATTTGCCAGAATAAGTATATTATATGTGCCATTTCCCTTCTTCAGGTAGAGCCACGCTCTGTCCAGAACAGCTAGTGTTCTCTTTGCGCGCTAAAGGTCGCGGATGGCACATGATGAGGTAATTATCCATTTCAGCTCTGCAGAAGGACTCCAAACTTTAAAAAAAGAAAACTGTGAATAAAGCCATCTGTATAATAATTCATTTTTCATATCTAATGATTACAGGCTACTTTACTGAAATAATGTGTCCACGATTACAAATGAAAAGCCCACCGGATCATTCTTTATCCCAGCGACAGATTAAATTCCAAACCCTGTTACCGTAATAGGCACACTTGTAGCTTAACATAAATTAGAACTCTAATTATATTAGGTACCATTTTAAACAAAATAACACAGTCCTCCTAATCCATAGGTATAATTTATCGCGAAGCCAGGTTCATTTTCTGGAACAATCAATTTCTCGCTGTAGCAGCGCACTAATGTAATGATGTAACAATTTTTCCTCAGAGAGCTGAAAGCCTGAATTCATCGTCATCACATAGGGGTCCTGAAGATGAATGAAGATGCAATTTATTCAGTCATAATTTCATATTGAAAATGCTATAAAGGGTGTCCGTCTGGGCATCAGCAAAGAAGGAAGGGACTCTTAATACATTTTGGCCGAAAATATTACAGACCAGACAGCGGTTATTTATTGCTCCATTTCTGCAAAATCAGTAGGCTGTCTTGCAGGATGGCGAGGGAGAGACGAGCATATCCAGACAAAATTTTCCATGACCAGTCTTCGAGAAAAGAAAATACGCTCACATTGATGAAAGTCAATCTGCTGCAACCGGCAACAAAAAAAAAAAAATCGTCAGACATTCCTGAGGCTAATTTTCTGAAATGCTTTGATGTAGCTTGCCATCTGTAAGCCGTGAAAAACTTTTTCTCAAAATAAACATTGCAGTGCATGATTCAAGATTATTCAAGATTACAGAATAATTCATAAATGCAAAAACTACTACCCCAAGGCGGTGAAGCAGTTCAGGACAGGAGTGTTAAGATTTACCAAACATTTAGAACACAGGTTCAAAACGTCTCTTCAGCACAATCAACCATCTCATTTTCAGCGCTAACTAAAGTGTTTGGAGAAACTGCAACCAGTATATCTGATCTATATTCTATTTGGATGTTAAAATGTCAACACTGCGCGAGTTCGGATCAGTGTGAATGACTGAAGTTACGAATTTATGTCTGAACCTGTTCCAACGCAAGTGAAGACCAGTCCATCTGACATTACATTTTATATGGACATTAATGTGAAGTTGATCCTTCACTTTGTTGCTATAACAGCCTCTACTTTTCTGGGAAAGATTTCCACTTAAATACACAGACAATCTGCTAAAAAGTCAAACAAACTTGAATTTTTGCAAGCAAGAGTGCAATAAAGCTCCTAAGTCAAAGATAATACTGATTTATTCACAAAGACTTGCTGCTGCATGCTTCCAAATCATATTCGTTGGGGGGGCAGAAAGTTGTAGGTTTTGTTTTAATTTTTCCTAATAATTTACTCTTGTTCCCTCTCTTGATTTTAGTAAGGGAGATGAATAAATTGGAGACAGAAAAAAGTCTGACATCTATGTTGTCGTTATTTCCCGCTTTAAATTTTCTGTTCAGCCGCTAGCTCCGGAGATAAAAATCACAGAAAAAATGACAAAAATCTGTGTGGACTGACTTGAGTAACCTCCTGCTTTTCTTGATTTTAACACAGCTATGGCGTAAAAATAGCCAAGGAGAGTAAATGCAGTTACATCGTAATTCTAGTCCACCACAACATACACCTTAAGTTTACAAAGCTGTGAATGAAAAACAGGGAATTTCAGAATATCTACTCACACTATAGGTATGTGTCACACTCTTTAACTCGTTTACTCAGCCTATTCTCCCTTTCTGTCACAGTTAATGTCTAACAGTAAAACGCAGCAAATGTAACTGGGAACCGAAAATAGCCTTTATAAAATGGGGTTTGATATGTTGCGCAGTTTTATGGTGTCGGACACAGAGTCATCAGTCTCACGGCCCTAAGTAAACCGTGTCATTTTCTTTGTGGGTTCAGCTTCCCTTCGAACACAACTGTGGAATTTGGATGATGAAAACAAACTGTTGTGACTACAGAGACCATAAGCTGTCACTACAACTGAAAAATTATAGCAGGACACAAAACACTGGCAATAAAGGTAGGTTGTGAGTATAAAAGCAACAGATTTCACACAAAAAGAAGCAGAGCCCACAAACCAAATATGCAGTAAAAACACACTGGTATTTTTGATGCAAAGCCATATATTTTTTTAAATGAATGTTTTGTCTTACCTGAACAGCGAGAGAGGACGCACAGTCTGACAGCAGTATCTGGTCCTCTGTAACACAACATTTGTGAACAATCTTATTTAGTCGCCTTCAATCACAGCAAAGATTTGTCCTAGAGTGTACTTGCACCATTATAACCTTTACACATAGATTTTACATTGGAGATTCAATTAAAAGTTGACAGTTGACTGAATTTTGTCAACAAATGTACACATAACCACTTAGCGGTCAAGCAAAAACAATTTTTTTTGAAACAATGTCAAATGTATTACACACAGATTAGAGCAATGTCTCCTTTACGGTGCCAAGGAAAAGTATTCCAAATTTGTTCTTTTTTCTTGCATATTTGTTACACTAGAATGTTTCAGATGATCAAACGAATTTTAATATTGGACAAAGATAACCGAAATTAAGACAAAATGCAATTTAAAAATGATTAATTCATTTCTTGAAGCAGAAAAGCGATCCAACCCTACCCCACCCATCACCTTCCGAGTCACTAAATAAATCAATAGAATTGATAATTTGATACAATCAAATAAATTTACAGTAACTGATAATTAATTAAGGTCAGTGTTCACGATTCACCAAGAAAAAAGATACGGGGCAAAAATGGCATCCACAGGAGAGAGAAGATTCATTCAATAAGGCTATTTTTTTTTCACACATGCAAACTTACCCAGAAATGACTGCCAGAAATTTTACCTGACCGTCTCTTTTGGACATGTTCAAATTAAATCCCAGGCAAACTCTTTCAGAAATATAGCTTCGGTAGAATTGGTACACAATTGATTTGTTTATGCAGATTAGGCCAATTTTAAACCAAAACTGAACTTTACAAACTTTTACAAGACAGTGCTGAAATAAAGAAAAAGATGTTTTAGCATCTGATGCACTTAACATAATGAGTTTCTCAACACCAAATTTGAACATTGTTGGACTTAAATAAGCATGAGGCGAATTTCAGTGTTGTCCGTTCAGTAGAGAAATGATCACTAAGATGAGACTTCACAATCATAAAATGCTGTGAAAAAGTTTTTGCACCCTACCCAATTTTTTCCATTTTGCATATTTTTCATACTTTAATGTAAACTAAGATAACTCAAATAAACTGAAAATGCTGATTTTAAATAAAAAAAAGAAGCTATCAAACCCTACCAGGCCCAACATGAAAAAGTAACTGCCCTCTTAGTTACTGAATCAACTAATTAAATTGATAATTGGGATAATTTCAACAGACACACCCCAGGATGATTACTAGCAGCCCAGTTGAATCTGTATATCACTGAAATATAATCTGTCTGACAATATGAAATAAGCAAAAACAGCACATGATGCCGTGATCTAAAGAAATTTAAGAACAGATGAGAAACAAATTTGTTCACATCCATCATCCTGGAAAGGGTTACAAAGCCATTCCCTGGGCTCTGAGACTCCAACAGCCACGGTTCACATAAAAATGAAATCTTATCTCAAACTGTAGCAACATTCCACAAACGTCACAAAACTGAAGTCAGTACAAGTTCATCTGGTTGGATATTGAATACTAAGAAGCCGATTATAATGAGCCAAAGAAAATATTGAACTCTAAGGACATTCATGCTCGGAGGCACTATACTTGAACAACTATGTCGCAGCTGATTTTTTTTTCTGGACGCACCATTTAAGCACACGGTAATCAAAAGAAAATTAGGAGGTCCATTATACGACAAAGAAATGATCTAAGAAAATTCACTTGAAACTCCGTAAAGCCATCTGCACTGATAAATAGCACTTTAGGTAAGTGGATGTGTACTTTAGCCCATTTCATCTCTGGGCAAACTGCCCTTTTTATGATGGGAGAGATAATTCTCAAAATAACTGGAATATATTCCACAGGAAAAGATGACAGCCGAGGGACTTTTCCCATTATGTGTAATAAAGCTGGAGAACACATCTGAAGGGATTTCTGACCAGAGCATTTCAGGCTCATTGATGTCCTTTGGTCTCTACTGACAGACTACCTACTGTCCATCTTTACAAAATAAAAAAATGCAGAATCATGAGAACAACCGAAATGAACCTATTCTGTATCATTTTCCTACATGTTTGAACTTAACATGTGGATTATTAACCCTTAGAGCCCTATAGGCAACTACAGTTGCCCAGTGATGTAAGATATCAAAATCAGACGCTGTTGAAAAGCTATCATGCAGCAACTTGTTTAAAAGAGCTCCCGCAGGGGAAATGAAAATGTACTCAGTGCTCGAAGGGTTAATTGCCAAGATTATTACGTGCTGCCTTTTTTCTTCATTTTTTTGCAAGGGTGCCAGTAATTTTGCACCTGTTTAAAAGACTGCGTTGGAGTGACATTACGATAAGTCCTTGAGTGCACTGGAGGAGCCCAGCCAAAGCCAAGACTCACAACCCTGCAGAGATCTGAAGATCAATTCGCAGAAGCTCCCCATCCAATCAGACACAGCTAGAGAGCAAGTTGAGAGCGTTCTTCAAAAGGTTCTACAGCACTAAACAAAGCGCCTGAATATAACTATGAATGAGATCTTTCCAGAATTTTATTTTCAATAAAATCTGATAAAACATTATGTGATGATTCATGGAAAAAAAAAAGGCAATACTTTTCAAAGACGCTTTGTTTAGAAATTATTAAATTATAAGCCTATAATGGCCTCTGTCATGTAGGACAGTGCAGAATTGCGTGGATCTAAAACAAGTGCTGGTAAGTGTCACTTTTTTGTAGGTCTAACAACTCAGTTGAGAAATCACTCCATAGGGGACAGTGCTTCACATATGGACCGCAGAGCGCAGGGGCCTTCGATGAAGACTCAATCAAAATCAAAACACCGTGCATGCCAGATGATGCAGACAATCCCTACTGACTGACGCAATCCTTCCTTCAATGAGGAAGCCAGTACACACCACTGGAGCCCAAGGCAGAGTCAGCATTAACCCTTAGAGTGCTAAATACGAATAGGGTTGCCCAATGATGTAAGATTTCAAATTCAAAGCTGCTGAGAACCTATCTCGCGGCGACTTGTTTAAAAGAGCTCCCGCAGGGGAGCACTTTTAAACAAGTCACCGCATGATAGGTTTTCAACAGCACAAGATAATTTAATTTCTCATTTTTTGAAAAGTTATATCAGCACTCTAAGGGTTAACACATTTCATGGGACTTTGATACCAAAATTTCCACAGACAGATATGCATTCAACAGATTAATATTGGCATCATTGGTTTCTGTGCAAGCCACCAGCCCCCAACAGTTCTCACACAGAAATAAATGCCAGCGATGTGAAATGCAAAACCTTTCCCAGACCAAAGCTGATATTAATATGTGAGAAAAGTTTGATAAGTCCGCTGCAAAATGAAAAAGCTATTTAAAGCTACACTAAGCGATTTCTGGCACGAGACAGACCAAAAAGGACACCAACTCCATTTGTAGATAAACAAAGCCACACCCCCCACCCCCTCTCCCCTCAAGATTCCAGGGGGCGTGGCCTGACATCCTGCGTCACACACAGTGTCTGATGCGTGCTCTTGTCAACACGAATTGGGTTGCTCAGTTTCATTTTAGATGAGCTAGCCAAACCAGAACCTAAAAACGAGTTAATTAACTCAATATTTGCCTCAACCCCAAGATTAAACCATCATAAAACTCATGCCTACTGGTAACTTCAAACAGCTATGATTCCTTCATTTTTTGTGATCACTGATTGATGAAGAGACATTTAGATGTTTGTTTCTTGTCGCTGTTGGTGGCTGCAACCGTGACAAGACTTCATACAGGAAAACACTTACAACTTAATGGAGCCAACATATGTTAACATTTAGATGGACTTAACTATGTCCAACAAAAATACACTTAGATGGGGTCTGTGTTCTGATATCAGAGTTGAATCCTGCCTGCGCCACCAAGACGTGGACTGCTACGTCCCGCAAAACCGTACAAACCCAGGTGAAATGCCAAGTTTTTAGAGTTCTGAGCAAGACAGAGGAGAGGAGCAGCATAGGGGGAAGAGGAGGCGCTTATTGCTCGGCCAACACAGAAATTTAGAAACCACAAACCAGGCAAGAAAAGCAAGCCGACTACGGTGGAAACAGACCTTCAAATGATGACTCACACATGGCAAGGGGTCATTTTACTGAAAAAAAATGCATGAATATTGCATAGTATAGAGTGCTTGGAGCTGGTAGGTATTAGTCTTCATTAATTTGGAGCCCAACCATATCAGTACCATGCAGAGGAGTATCAAATAGGGATATATTGTGGCCCCATGATGTATGACAAGCTGCTAAGGTCCAGCCAAAATCTGCCTTCTCATTTTAACACCGCCTGAGCCTCCTTATTTAGAGCCAGACTGTGCTTTATTAGCGAACCCTGCAAACCTGCTGCTTCAGCGACTTACAATTAATCTCCGCAGCTTCCTTACCCCAGACTGTTCGACTTTTCCACACCGCAACTGGTACACCGCCTCAACTGACGATTAGTCAGGGAGCAGGCCGAGAAGGGAAATGGTAGCAAGCAACATGAATGCATTATTTCTCAAAGCTACACAAAAATAAACACTGTTAATTTAACCCCTTTGTGCAGAATACAAATACTGCCAATTTTTGCCAGTTGTGCATGAGCTCATTTTGGCTTTATAATGCAGTTTTTGTGTCACAGAGACTGGGGAAAATTATTCCAGTGAAGCAAGACATTTGGAAATTCAATTACAGAATTATTTAGGAATTAAATTTCAGAATTTACGGATGCCAACATCTATATTTGTATAATGGGTTTTTAACCAATGTATGGTTACCTGTGCTATTGAACAGATTACTTAATGGCCACATTTTGTGTGTGGTGACACATGAGAGCTTATATCAGAAGAATGCCACTGTGTTTAGCGCTGAAGCGAAAGAGCTGTAACTCAGGTAGCTGACGCTTACCTTTCAGAGGCTGATACAGCGTCGCGTTCTCAGGCCACGGGTCAGCAGCTGGGGCAAAGAGAGAAAAATATGACCAAATATTAATCTTGAAATTTCCATACACATAAAACATAGACTCTCACTTTAACCGATAGAATGCACCACACAAGTGATACAGGTGAAGGATGACCGGTTCATTGCGTGAAGAGAGTGTCACAGTAGGGCTAAAAATCCTGCATAAACACAACTTTTGAGAGAGCAGCTGCAAGAGAAATCTGGCCAAAAAGACGAGTTGGCCACAATTCATGGTTGGGTTAGCTGTGCGCGAGCGCAGTTACGCTCTTCCAGCAGGTACTGAGCCAAAATGCTTTCATGTTTGGAACTGTTCAGCATCCCATCTCTGGGGAAACTACAGCTGAAGTGAAGCAGCCCTCTAAAGCTTTACGCTTCCATCGCCCTGCTTCGCATTCTATGGTGCCTCCCAGGGGCTCGGGTGTTTTTTTTTTTTCATTGGGAAAAAATCCTTCTCGCATCCATCCTTTCATCATCTAAAGAACACAACGCCAGCTGTGATTTGGGCTGGATCCTCTTCAGTCTGGACAGGAAGTCTTTTCCAAGATAGACGAGGAAAAAAACTTTTTCCAAATATCAAGCTATTTTGGCCAAAAACTTGCAGTTCTCTGCCAGAAAGCTGAAGACGAAGAGGTACCTCACCCTGCAGCATGACAATGAACCAAAGTGCACATCCAAGTCCATCAAGGAGTGGCTTGAGAAATGGAAAATCAATGTTTTGGAATAATCCAGTCATAACCCAAACCTCACTCCCAACATAAACTAGTGAAATGACCAAACGCATAGGCTCCCAAACTTTATCCAGGGGTCCCACCTTGTCTGGTCTTAGTTATAACCGCAACTCCAATCCCAGAATTTTAACAAGTTGTCAAATTTTTCATAATTAATTGCTTTTTGGCTTTGAGAGATGTTTTGCTTTCTTTAACCATGTTATGACACAAATGCCCAAGTATTCAATGATGTTTAAAATCCCAGGGCTCATATTGTTTATTGTTGAAGATGGGACATGTTTTTTGACTATTTTATCATAGCACATTAGTTGGATCATCTGAAATGTAAAAATTTGACAAATAAGAATTTGAGAAGGGGCAAAGACTTTTTCACAGCACTGCAAATAATTTCTTTGCAGATATGTGCTATGAGTTGGAATGATAGTCCATGACCATAATTTCAAAGATGTATTTAATTCCTATACGGCTGAGATTTATGCATTTGTGCATGACTTTTATAACGTGGCAACATAATCCTCACAGTATAATGCACAAATACACCACAGCCACACACTCAAATGCAATAATTTAGGAGCCACATCTACATTTATTCAATAATTAACAATCAGAATTAAGATTTCCTTTTCATTCTGTTGCAGTTCTATACTTTAAATTGAATGCAAACTAGCCTCCTACATAAAGGGCTTGCATGCACGCCTAATTTTAAACGAACTATTACACACTTGTTCACTCCAATCTATTCTCTAAAGAATTGGCTCTAAAGAAAACATTCACGGCAAACAAAGTTTACGTCGGTTGAAGATGCCACAAAAGGCAGCCAATTGCGCATATCCCAATCGCTTAAAAGGGCTAAATTTCAGACAGCATTGCGACATGCAGCTGGAAAAGTGGAACTCCTGACAGAATGCCGAGCGATCAGGGCACTTGATGAAACAATTAAACAGCGATACAAGTACCAAAAATGTGTAGTGTACATAGGCAATTGCATAGAAATGTCAACCTGAGCGTGAAAAAAGTAAAGCTACTTACTCCATAAATAACTGTTTGCACATTTCACTGGAACACTGGATGAACAAAACTTAAGTATGTTGGGTCAGTCCAAGTGAAGGCATCCAGAAAATCAGAAAATTCCTGGGTCACCCCCTCAGAAATTTCTCAAAAAATTCATATAGGTACCTCTGGTGGACTTAGGAAATAATACCAAGTATTAGACCAATATCCCTAATAGTTTTGAAGTGATGGCCTGTCACAATTTTAAGTTTTTTTTTTTTTATTTTGACGAAATTGTGTTTCGTCCAACTTTGGGCTTCCACTGCTCCTCTATTATTTGACCTACAGATCAGATTTTTGGTCTCCCTGGCCAACTTTTCCCCTAGAATCAGAATTTCTGGTCAGATTAGGTGTATCTACCTTGGTTGCTCCACAATAGGGCTCCAAAGTTGACTGAAAAGGCAAAAATCGCAAAAATTGCTGTACTTTTTAAATGCTACAGATCAGAAAGTTTAGGGAGTTCAAGCTTGAAGTTTTTTTTGTGACCAGTCCTGATACCTCTCATAGATAATCCACTTAAATCTTGTTTGTATCTTGGCAGGAATGAGAAGATTTTTTTTTTTTATTTTGCTCTTTTTTCATTTTACGGAAAAAATAGCAATTTTGAAGTCCATGGTTCAACATGTGCGCAATTGACCACATCCTTCAAATCTTTACCATAGATTGCTATAGTTGTCAACTTCATCTGACAAAAAAATTGAGGTGGTGTTCAGCCTAGTTTTTTTACTGCAATTTTTTGAATGATGTTACCTATTTCAAGCAGATATTGATGAAAATTCAGCATCGTGTAGCATCAATTGCCAAATTCAGCACATTTGCCACATCTAGGCTCTTTGAAACAGCTAAATACATGCAAAAAATAACTTCAATACAGTTTTTCAAGCAAAATCACTGTTTTATTTGAAGCTTAACAATGGATTACATGTACGACTACTACATTGGAATGGTTCACTACTACATTGGAATGGTTCACGTGGTTTTTGTTAGAGACCATAAGAATGCTGCTTTTAATCTCATTATGTAATTTTTGCTAACATTGCTAACTATCAAATTTAAATTCACTGCCAGGAACTTAGAGGACTAAAAATAACACATTATGCAAATCTGTAATGGAATCAGGATAAACTTATACAATTGCTACACCAAAACATGGAAATCACACTTACATGAAATCTACTTGGTATGAATATTTCCTGGATCTGCACATGTACGCTGTTCACTCATGAACCGAGTTAAAAACATCTTCTCATGATGAAAACAAATTTTCTCAATTTCCTTAAGCATAACTCCAGATCTCCAGGCGAGCAATTCTTGATCCTCATTGCTTAAGGTATCCACTCTGAAGAAGCCAGTTTTTCTTGCCATACGTGTATTGTGACATTCATCACCCACTTTGGTGCCTAAGTCACACTGTGGTAAATCCTTCTTACCCTCCATGGTTTGAATGATTATGATAATCTGATCATTGGAGCTCTTTTATACTGGTCATCATTAGGCAATACCAAAACGAGTTCAGACGAATTATGGATAAAGTCATCACACTTCACTTACCTCAGATTGCAGATTTAATGATGATGTTATATGAAACAAGTTTGTGCTTCTCTCAAGATTTCATTATTTGTTCAAGTTTTAACATGATGAACTGAACATTGCTTAATATTCATACTTTTAACAAATCTATAGCATTTTATGATGTAAGATGGTGCGTTTAAATGGCCAATATGGTGTTTCTATTGAAAAATTCACATAAAATAAACTAGGCTGAACACCATCCCAATTTTTTTGTCAGATGAAGTTGACAACTATAGCAATCTATGGTAAAGATTTGAAGGATGTGGTCAATTGCGCACATGGTGAACCATGGACTTCAAAATTGCTATTTTTTCCGTAAAATGAAAAAAACGAAAAAAAAAAAAAAAAAATTTTTTCTTCTCATTCCTGCCAAGATACAAACAAGATTAAAGTGGATTACCTATGAGAGGTATCAGGAATGGTCACAAAAAAAATTTCAAGCTTGAATTCCCTAAACTTTCTGATCGTAAGCATTTAAAAAGTACAGCAATTTTTGCGATTTTCGGCTTTTCGGCCAACTTTGGAGCCCTATTGTGGAGCAACCAAGGTAGATACACCTAATCTGACCAGAAATTCTGATTCTAGGGGAAAAGTTGGCCAAGGAAACCAAAAATCTGATCTGTAGGTTAAATAATAGAGGAGCAGTGGAAGCCCAAAGTTGGACGAAACACAATTTCGTCAAAATAAAAAAAAAAAAAAAACTTAAAATTGTGACAGGCCATCACTTCAAAACTATTAGGGATATTGGTCTAATACTTGGTATTATTTCATAAGTCCACCATATGAATTTTTTGAGAAATTTCTGAGGGGGTCACCTGGGAGGGTCTGGATGCTTAGATATGGACTGACCCTGTTATGAATTCAATAACGAACTCAATAACTTATTTATTGTCTTTTGTATCACGCTCTTAACAGGTTTTTATATTGGCACTTTAGTGGTCTTTACTTTATTTTATTTTATTATGCTTTCAATCCATGATCAGCGAGCCTGGTGAGAACCTGCCCAAGTTTTGTGCTGTTTTAACTGTCTCCTGTATCGGTCCTGTGTTTTTAAATATCTGTGTGTAGTATAGTTAATGCCCTCTCCTGCTACTGCAGAACAAATCTACCTACGGGTACTAATAAAGTCACCTTGACCCTGACCTTGACCTTGAACTTAAGAACGTCACATAATGTTATCATGTCAGATCCATAATACTGCTATTTCCTTTCCCAAGAAGAATAAAATAGAAAATACACATATTTTATAAATTGTCATTTTTTAACCCGTACAGCGCTAAATGCAGCTATTGTTGCTTAATGATGTAGGAGAAAAAGCAAAGCTGTTGAAAACCTATCAAGTGGCAACTAAGTTGCCACATGATAGTTTTTCAACAGCACAAGACAATTAAATTTACATGTTTAAAAAATTAATTTTAGCACTCTAAGGATTAATGTTCAGGCCTCCTACATTATGCATATATCAAACCGTCAGCACTGGACTTCAAAAATTGCAGCATTGTCCCAAAAATGCCCATCCTTTTGTGTCACACTCAAAGGATATTCATATTTCTTCTGCCTGAATGAGATTTATGTTATTATTTTATTTGTTTTATCAGGCTGTTCTACAGTCAGGGTACTAAGCAAATTTTTGTACATCTTGGGTCAATTTTTGCAATAATCTTGGGGTAAATGATCAGTATTAGGTCATTTTAAATGGAGCAATGCAGCCACCATCTATCTACAGACACAGTTTACCAGATGAAAATATATTATTTGCTTCCTATATAAGAAAAATACGAATTAGAATAAGAGAAATAAGATGGAAACATCTTCATAATGAAATCCATTGCTTTTTTTTTTTTTTTTAAAAGGCTATGACTGTCTCTTTTCCGGTCTAAAAATTGCATTAAAAATATTCCGCTAGATTGTCAGTCAAAAACTGCCCACTCCGGAAACGCAATTATGTTCCACTAAAAACTGAGATGCTCTTTACCGTCTTAGCATGTCTTTGTCGTACACAAAGACAATTCACTGTACTAAATATATCATAATGAAAAACTGCAGTCTTGGTATATGTTAAGGTATATGTGTTGTGACTATACCTGTCCGTCAAAACATGTCCTCACGAAAAAATGAAGTTGTTCAGTTGAGGTAACCATTCATTGGTGGTGCATTAACTCAAAATCTACAACATGTGTGGGTTTAATATTCTGAAGCTATGACTTTACATGTGCATGCTAAAACATGGATTCACTTGACAAATGATGTCCAGATTTTAAAGGTCCCCTATCATGCCACCAGACAGCTAATTAGCCATTATGAGCCAGTTCAAAATCTCCCCTTCCTGACATCACAAGAGGGAGTGACCACCCAGAATAATGAAATCGTGTTGACTGCTTGGCTGAAGTTGATCAGTTCTTCTTGCCTCTGGTTGGTTACTTCCCCATGTGAAGTCAAGAGGGGAAAGATTTTGAAATGGCATGTAATAACTAATTGGCTGTGCATCTGGTGACATAATTGGGGACTTTTAATTTTGAGTGTGTGTCACACAACATGTGGTATCCTTCCACTCATCCAAGCACGCGCGAATATGCAGAAACAGCATAATTTTTTTAAATCACAACGGAGGAGTTATATTTCTGAGTTATGCGTTCCGTCATTTGGTTTCCTGATGTCACATCCATAACGCAGATACAGCCCACTTAGGAAACAAGAGCATGGAATCAGGATTCCACGACAGTGAAGCTTTCAGGAAACATTACAGCGTTTTCTGAATCAAATTGCTATGCATGTCAAAAAAAAAAAAAAAAAAAAAAGATTCTATAACTTCACTCAGGAACGTTAATTAGCATATTCACCAATGCTGACTTACAACAGCAGCGCACCTGTATTACAGTAGCAGTCTGATGCTTTGTCATGTCACCAGGCACACTAAAGGACACTGGGCTGCCTTGTAACCAGTGTAGCACCGTCAAATTTCAACACAGCATGAGCATTTTAACAAAGATTTTCAAAGGCAAACGAGCCATGTGCACACAGGAAAATAACCAACACTACACTGTTCCAATGTGAATACTGTATACGTCTTTAGCTATCAATGGCTGCCTCGCAGACGTAGCTAACGATAACGAATATTAGCCAGCTGCATGCTTGATGGGGACAATAAGAAAACTCGCGACACCAATGAAATCGTGACACACGGAGCAATTGTATGTAATAAAAATCCACAGACTTTGTAGGCAAGCTAGCAAGCAAGTCTCCTTGGTTGCTATCAAACTAGCTGCACGACTAGCTAGCAAACTGCTCCATTAAGGATCAACTCCCACTAAAATGCGTTTCAACGACCAATAATACCAGCCTATTTACCTGCTATCTGTGAAACATACGCCTCTGCGGCGAGAGACATGACGGCGGTCTTGAAGAACGTCGCTGTGTTTTAGCAATAAAGTGAAAGATCTTGCTAGCGCTTCACTGCAAATAGAGGTAAGGTTGCGGGAACACCAAGCTGGTGCATGACCTACACCGCACAGAAAATGTAGTTATTTTTTTTCATCGCACAAAACACAAACTAAGCTGCGATTGGCCCATTACTCCGAAGAACCAATCACAAGAGGATTTAAACTTCAAATGAACTTGTCTTCCACCAGAATTACTTCCGGGTAGCCGCTGTTTCTCTGGGGTCAGTTTCCGAATACAAACAAAAAGCCCTCGCCCCATGCCCTAGCGTGATTGACAAAGCAATAATGCTTGTGGAGGATGCCGATCCCAAACAACGATGGAAGCTTTGATCTTACATGGTACGATGATGCATCGTTAAACTCACATCTGAAGCACGACGATTTCCCAAAGCGGTCGTACCTCCGTACTTAGAAAATGTTGTTCTGAGCCACTGTCGTTTGAACTACAATGTTTCTAGATGTGTGCCGGTCTGACGTTCGCATAGGGCAGCTTACTGCAATTCGCAAACTTTGTAGTATTGTGCCTAAATTTGACATTTGTGTTTGAGATATTGATTGATAATTTAGGCTATTTATATTGTAATCATATTCCAACAACAGCAATTATTGCCTATTAAGAAAATTAACAATTTAAATTAAATAAAAATTTAAAAATAGAAAATAACGATTTAAATTAAAAAAACTGGAGATTTACTCATGATAAAAGGCAACAATTCTTGTAGAAGAAAAAAAAAACAGTAACTCAGTAATTTAAATGCATTTAACGAAAAGGGCTCTATCTGTAAAAACGTGTTTTTTTAATTTCCTTTTTGACAATAACACATGTAAGACTTACTAATACCTGCGCCGACAGTTTTGAACTTGCATGCGTGACGCAGTGGAATAGGTGCGTACTTCATCATGCAGCAGGAGGAATATTTCCGCTCATGTGCTGACTAGTTTTTGTATCCAGAGCGGTGATATGATATTATCGTCTCCTTTTTGACGGCGACATATACTCCTTGTGGTGATTTATGAAATTATTTTAAGGACTTCTATGCTGTCGTCTCTTTCGATTTATGTTTGTAATGATGACTAACTTGAGAACACCCATCTTCCTTATAGGCCTACAAATACATACATGCACAGAAAGGGAATCTTAAGTTGTCTTTTAATTCTTTTTTACAACTTAAAATTTCATCATCTAATTCGAGGAAGAAAAAAATGGCAGGAAATCACAAAAAATAATAATAAATTATGTGGGCCATGGATGGAGACGCAGGCAGAGGATGTGAGAGGAAATGGAGAGACTATGCCAGCTCGAATCACAAAGAGGAAGGATGCAGTTCTAAAGAGGGAGAAACAGGACTGATGGTTGGACCATTCTGCCTCCTCTTACTCCTTAGGAGGGGAAGATGTTGTTCATTTTGGTCCCAGATGGTCTGGTGGGAGTGCCAGGGGCATAGATGTCTGTAATAGGCACACCTCCTAGGGATCTGTGTCTTCTGCCCCCTGCCCACTTCCTCTGGGCCCATTAACATCTGGTCCCTCAACCCCCCACAAAGGGGATCGCAACACTGGGCATTCTCTCATTGGGCCCCTAAATATCGAGCCCCCTCTGACTTGGCCATCAGTCCCTCAGTGCTGCGCTTTCCCCTGGGTCCCCAGAATCCTCTGCCTCTGGGAGGTCATACAATTCCATCCATCCTGCTGTCTGCACAGTGTGGCCATCACAGCAAATGTCCAGCTCCCTGAAGATGAGGAGATCTTTATAAAGGATGCTGAAGATTACCATACATCCTGCAGGCTGCAGCCTAAAAATATGACAGAATTTTGCAGAAAATATGTTTGGCTGCTAACCCCCCAAGAAAAGAGTTCTTTTTACCCACACTTTCTTTGTCCAATAAGCCAACTTTTTTTTTTGAAATTTCACTATTATTTTTAGCCATCAATTTCTCATGAACTTTCATTCTTAAAACCCCCAGTTTAATTATTTTTTATTTTGGTATATATGAATACGGTGCTGTGAAAAAATATTTGCCCCCTCCACAATTTCTTCTGTTTTTGCTTATTGGTCATATTTAAATGTTTTAGATCATCCAACAAATTTTAATATAAGACTAAGACAATGTGAGTAAGCACAAAATACAGCCTTTAAATGATTATTTCATTCATTGAAGGTAAAGAGTTATTCAAAACCTCTATCACCCTTGTGAAAAAAATGATTCCCCACCTAAACCTAATAATTGGTAGTGCCACCCTCAGGGGCAATGAATGCAATCCCATGTTTTTAATATCCTGCAATGAGTCTTGTACATAACTGTGGAGGAATTTTGGCCCACTCTTTTTTGCAGAATTGTTGTAATTCAGCCATATTTGAGGGTTTTTGAGCATGAACTGCCTTATTTAGGTCATGCTACTGCTTCTCAATGGAATTCAAATCTGGACTTTGACCTGGACACTCCAATACATAACTTCTGTTTCTTCTGAGCCATTCAGAGGTGGACTTGCATGTGTGCTTCAGATTGTTGTCCTGCTGCATAGATCAGTTGTGCTTCAGCTTACTGATGGCCTAACATTCTTGTCAGGATTTTTGGGGATACTATTTGTGAATCATGAACACTGACCTTAGCTGAGGCATTTGAGGCCTGCAGTTCTTTCCATATTATTCTGTGTTCTTTTGTGATCTCCTGAATCAATTGTTGATGCCCTCTTGGAGGAATTTGATAGGCTGACTGCATCTGGGAAGATTCACCACCATGATTTGCTAGAGGTCCAGAGCCTTAGAAATGCTTTATAACCCTTTCCAGTCTGAAAGATGACAACTACATGGTTTATTATCAGTTCTTGAATTACCTTCGATCTTGGCATCATGTGCTGCTTTTTGCTTACTTTACATTTCCAGACAGGTTCTACTTTAGTGATTTTTAGATTCAACAGAGCTTGCAGTAACCATGCCTAGGTGTGTCAAGTAAAATCGTACCCAATTTTTAGTAAAATGTGTTAAATTAGTTAATTCAGAAAAAAATTAAGCGACTACATTTTTTTTTTTGAACACTTTATTTATAAAGTTTTTTGAAGTTCATACCATGTATAGAATCACAGACAATATACAACAAAACATACAGAACAAAACGAAACAAACTGCCAGCCCACAGAAATATAACGATGCAAAAATGACTGTTATGCATGTCAGTCCACACACTGAATCAAAAGTACAGGCGTGGGTTTTAAAGTCTGAGACAAGAACCCAGAGAGCCAGGGCCAAGTAAGATCAAGGATATTAGGGCCTTGGCTGTGCAAAGCACAATGCAGTCTGTACAAAACAAAACACAACGAGGCAGAATAGTAGTGTCCAGTGTAACTAGTCCGGATGATGATGTCTATCACTTCGAATGTACTCAATAAAAGGTCCCCAGACTTCAAGGAACTTGTGATGAGTGTCTGACAGAGTAAATGGAATTTCTTCCAGATAAATGCAGGAAACCATATCGTTCAACCATTTTTTAAGACAAGGAAGAGAAACTGATATCCAATCTCTAAGAATAACTAGTTTTCCTACGACCATACCGAACGTGGTTTGTTGTAATGATGAGGGAAAAGTGAGAGAAAAGTTGGAACAGCCCAGTATTATCAGAAGACTGTCAGGGATCAGCTGAATACTATATATAACACTGTACAAGTGGAAAATGTCTTCCCAAAAATTCTTAAGCTTAGGGCAGGACCAGAAAAGGTGACCCAGAGTCCCGTCATCAGATTTGCATTTATCACAGGTAGCAGAAACAGAGGGAAAGATCCTATTCAGTCTGGTTTTTGAAAAATGTAGCCGATGGATGACTTTAAACTGAATAAATTGCAGTCTGACATTGACAGAGCAAGTTTTAATCCTATTAAATCCCTTGGCCCACAGAGCATCCAAAATCTCATCACCAGTGTCTGATACCCAGGCTTCTTTAATATGGAGAGAAGAGGCTGCCAAACTAAAAATATTAACGAATTGAGAGATCAAGCGTTTGGAGGTGGGAGGCTTGGACAAAAGCTCATAAAAGATGTGTTGCTCAGGCAACGTTTCAAAATGAGGGATCGACTGCCTAACAAAATTTCTGACTTGCAAGTATCGGAAAAAAATGGCTGGAAGGGAGACCAAATTTTGCCTGCAGTTGAGCGAAAGGAGCAAAGTGGTCGTTGATGTAAAGATCTTTGATGGCGGTCAGGCCTTTGTTGGACCGCTGTACAAAAGCAGCATCCATCGTATCTGGTTTAAAACAAGGATTCTGACAAATAGGAGCGTAAGTTGACAGTCCGGGGAGGTTCAGCACACCCTTAATCTGTTTCAAAATCTTAAATGTATTATGCATAACAAAATCATCCTTAAAACATCTAAAAGGTAGATTTAATTTGGAGAATAGAATGGCTGCTAAGGAGGCACCTGCGTGCGCTGAAGCTACATGAGTCTCAATTACAGGCCAACTGGGACAGAAGGAGCCTCTCTGCTCGGCCGCAGCTGCAGAGTGACTCCAAAAAACCAATGCTCTGGCATTACAGGCCCAACGATAATGACGAAAGACAGGGAGGCGGAAACCTCCCTCAGCTGTAGGTTTCGGTAAGTGTGTCTTAGAGATACGGGAAGGTTTATCAGCCCAGATAAAGGGAATAATGATGGAATCTATCAACTTGAAGAAAGAGGCTGTGAGATATATGGGTATATTTTGGAAAAGATGCATAAATTTGGGGAGAACTACCATCTTGACAGTATTGACACGCCCACTTAACGAGAGAGGAAGGAGCTTCCACTTGTCTTTCATAGTTTTGAGTTTTCCAATCAGGTCAGAGTAATTAAACTTAAAAAGAAGCTTTGGATTCCTGGTGATGTTGATCCTGAGATACACAAAGTACTCGGTGGAAACTTTAAATGGTAAGTTATTGAGAAAGGCAGAGTCGAGCCCATCAGGCAGGGGCATGAAAAGACTTTTTTTTTCCCCAGTTAATGGTAAAACCAGAGAGCTGTCCGAAATTCTTTATAAGTTTTAAAAGTGGAGTGAGGGGCACCCTAACGTCTGACAAAGTCAGGATCACTTCATCTGCGTACAGACGAATGGGATTATCAGATTCGCCACGCCCGATGCCAGTAATCTGAGGACAAGATCTAATGGAAATAGCCAGGGCTCTAAAGCGAGTGCAAAGAGCAAAGGGGAGAGGCTGTATCCCCGTCTGGTTCCGCGATGCAATAAGAAAGGAGGAGATCTGTCATGGTTGGTCAAGACCGTGGACTTGGGGCAAGCATAAAGCATTTTTAAAAGAGTCATGAACTTATTGCCAAAGCCAAACTTTTTGAGGGTTGTGAACATGTATCTCCATTCAATTTGGTCAAATGCTTGCTTAGCATCTAATGAGATAACAGCAGAGTGAGATAGATTGGTGGAGTACGTAATATTTAACAAAAGGCAAGTATTGGAGAAGGAGAACCTATGTGGGATAAAGCCCGTCTGATCGGGGTGGATTAACGTGCCAACATGTTAAGCAACTACTTTTTGACATTGGGCCAAGTAGGGTTGAATGGCTTTTTTTCTTCAATAGATGAAATGAATATTTAAATCTGCATTTTTTTTACTTGGGTGATCATTGGCTAATATTGAAATTAGTTTGATGATCTGAAACATATTATTGTGACAAATATGCTAAAATAGAAGAAATTGGGAGGGTGGCAAATACTTCATAACAGGATTGTTGATAAACTGGTTGCTAACATATGGCACATTCATTAGCATGTTTTAACTGATCAAATTCAAAAATTTGGTGAATCAGTAAGCTGCTAATAAGGTTTCTGAATGCAGGCATTTTGGTTCTTACCAATCCTTTTCCTTCAACCAAATATGAAATAACCAAAGAGGTTTGACTCATAATTGGCTTTGTCTACAGATTCTTAATGACCTGATAGATGATTAGTTTTACTGACCACATGTTCACAGTTTTAACTGTTAGGAGCCAATTTTTTTCTCAATTTTAAGAGTCACAATTTCCCCCTCTTTTAGCGCAATAAAAAGTGATTTGCATTATTGTGCAATTTGAATATTGCCCTCTTCAGGGAATGCGAAGCTATTTCTGAAAAATGAGGCTTAAAAGGTTGAATAATCTCTTTAATCATTAGCAGAGTTCCTTGATAAAGTTGCAACATGAAGGTTCCATGAGAACCTAGTTATGGAGCCATTTTGTTTCCATTGTGTTATTGGACACCATTTCAAAGTGAATTCCGTTTCCCTTTTCTGATGTCTGAAAATTTTCCCCTCTCATGCCAATCAAAATTATTGCTAGCTGGTTTTTTTTTTTTTTTTTCAAAATTTATAGGTTTCGCTTCTGAAAAAAGGATGAAAAAAGCAAACGATTATTATTGTGCAAAACAGCTTCGTTATGCACGATGGAAACAAACTGGCTGCTGTTCTTAACTTCTTGTGATTCTATCTAGGGACTGAAGTCACGAGCAGGGCAATTAAGAAAAATGAGTGACTCTTTAAAATTCTGGGATTGCAATTATGGCTGGAACAAAAAACAGCATACCAGGACCCAGTTTGGGAACCACTGGTTTAGGCTGCCTAGCTGAGGTTGTTCAGCTCTGTGGTTCCCGAACTCCGTCATGGAGGCCCCCTGTGTATGCTGGTTTTTGATCCAACCAAAACTGCACGCTATTAATTTTTTAAACCAGATGCTTTTCATGCAAGATTACTTGAAATTTTAGTCCAATTACAGCATAAATAGCATTGTGGGATATGTTCAATGACATGTATGCGCACATGTAATGCTTATTAGGCTATATTGTAATATATACTGTACTTACATAAAAGGAGACAAATAAATCTCTGATCATATTGAGAATGGACTGCTAATTAGTGGAAGTCCAGACACCTGGCCATCAATCATAGCCATCTAGGAGATAATGAACAATTCAAAGATGAAGTTAATGATCATGAGGCAAACCTGCCTTGTATTGATGTTTAAGAAAGAAAAATTAATGCCAATCAAGTTAGGGGCCTCTTACCTCAGAGTTAATGTTACCTCTTTTTATGCAACTGTCGGCATTCTGCAAGAAGCACAATATGAACTTGGGGATTATAAACACTGCCTGTCCAAAAATAAGTCGCACACTGTAGTATTTTGTTGGGCCACCTTTAGCTTTGATCACAGCACATATTCGTCATGGTATTGTCTTGACAATCTTATACAATGTTACAATACTTATTACCGACCAGATTTGCATTAATTTTTGGCAGAGATATTGTATTGACGATGGGTGAGTCAAACGACTCTACTAAGCCCTCTCCAGCACGTCCCAAAGACGTTCAGTTGGTTAAGGTCCGAACTCTGAGGTGCCAATTCATGTGTGAAAATGATTCCTCACGCTCGATGAACCACTCTTTCACAATTTGAGCCCGATGAATCTGGGCATTGTCATCCTGGAATATGCCTGTGCCATGTGGGATGAGGGATTAGAAAGTCCATTGATGGGTTACAGGTCATTCAGTATATTCAGGGAGTCTGCTGAATTCATTTTATTGCTGCAGATTAGTGCTGAGCCCAGACCTGCCCAACTCAAGCGACCCCAAATCATGACACTGCCTCCAGAGGCTTGTACAGTGGGCACTATGCATGATGGGTGCATCACTTCATGGGCTTCCTTTCTTACCCTGACGTGCCCATCACTCTAGAGTAGGGTAAATCTAGACTTGTCAGACCATATGACCTTTTTCCAATGCTATTGAGTCCAATCTTTATGCTCCCTTCCAAATTGAACTCATTTATTTCCCAACTAGCCTCACAAACAAGTGGCTTTCTTGTGGCCCAATCCTCTAAGTTGTTGCTGCATTGTGCGTGTGGAAGTGCTCTTACCTTCATTATTAAACATAGCCGTGAGTTCTACTGTTGATTTTTTTAAAGATGAGACTTCACAGAGTATTTTAGTGATCTCCGATCAGGATCAGTCATGATTTTTCTCCAACCCATTTTTTCCGTGAAGTTTATAGTGCATCACTCTCCATCCAGGTCTTGTTAAATTATTGGACCGTCCATGACCTAATTCTAGCATTTTCTGCCATCTCCTTTGCTGTTTTCTTTCCTTGATGCAGGCAAAACATGTGCCCCTCTTGAAACACAGTTACATCTTTTCAACGACCATGAGATTCGTCTTCCATCATGGTTGTTTCAGAAATGAGAAGTTACACAATCACTCAAGATTAAAGAATTATTGCCAGCTGAAACATATTCATCACTGCAATAATGATTCAATTATAAGTTCTTGAGTATTTGCTTATTTAAATCCAAATGGTGACTTTTTTTGGGCGGACAGTGTATGTTCCCTGTGGCGTGGCATTTTTCTGGCATAATGTTGATCAATAAAGTGAGTAATCCATCTAAAAATCAAAAGCTTGTACTCAAGAAAAATGAACAGCTGGTTAAAATTATTTTATTGCAATTGTGGATGGAACAAAAACCAGCATAATCAGGGGCCCCTTAGGACCAAGTTTGGGAACCATTGACTTAACTAACAACACAAGAAAGTTACAAGCCATACTATTGGATAGATGCAACCATACATATGACCAGAGAAATACATTGAATGTACTTTTACAGCTACATTTCAAAACACTTGACATTATATATGTCTCCATGGTAACATTTTTGAATGTATTAAATTCACTCGCATGAGCTGACTTCAATTGTACCTTGAGTTGGGGAAATCGCTTCATTTGCTGCTCATTGCACATGTGCAGAAAGACTTTCGATCGAACAAACTTATGGTGTATTCCAGTTTAAGTGGGAAGTCGGAAATTACGAGATCCCAGTGGAAATTTTGAACTGGAGCGCCCTGTGAAGTCAGATAACTCAGAAAGTCGGAGGAACCTCACCAACCTCGAGTTCCCAGTTCAAGATGGCTGCTCCCTGTAACTATAACGTCAAAACTGTCGTAATTTACTGTCGATTAACTCCTCCTTTATGTCACAGTAAATCAGTCATACACACAGTACTGTACAAGTTTTATCTGTGGACATATTGCTATGCTATGTTTGTACATGCAAAATACTGCATAAATGCATTGTAATCAACTGGTATTGCTAACAATAGCTAACAGTGGATATCCTGGCCGTGAATTTCCAAAATGCAGGGTGGTGGGGGAAGTCCCACTAATGTTCATGAAAGAACTGCTACCTCATTGGCCAATGAATTAATCTGTGTATGACAGGGTCATCTGCTGTCTTCCTGAGATTTCCTGAGGAACCCTCACTGACCCAAGTCAGTTTTCCAACTTGTACTGGAACGCAGTCATCTCAGGGGTGACGTCATTCCCAACTCAGACTTCCAACCTCGAGGTAAATGGAACACAGCATTATTCACAGATGTGCACAATGCCATCTCTAATCATGTGAGAGAGTAGCTGCCTACCTCCGATGGTAGGTTGGACTTGAGTAGAGGTCCAGGGTCATTTTGGTCGGAACCCTGACAAACTTGCATAATTCGATTGTAACTCTGCCAAATTGCATACAGACTCAAGTTACAAGTGAAGTCAGCCATCCTGATTACTCTTTGTTGACTGAATCTGTCACCATCGATGACGCCGTTCCCAGGAATTATAGCTTCTAACCACAGCTCAAGAGCTGTAGTTCAAACTACGCATAGTAAAGACAGTGTTTGCGAAGGTTTTGTCGAACGTTGGTTTTGGTACACACCTGCGTTGCTGAACAATGGTTTGTATCATGTTAGTTACCAATGTAATTACCTCGATTGTTCAAATTATGGTTTAGGGCAGGGATACTCACTCTTTTCCAGAATGAGCCGGTGTGGGTGCAGGCTTACATTCTAACCATGCAGTTTCACACCTGATTATACTAATCAAAGGTCTATGGCAAAAGCTTTCAGGGTTAATTGGTACAATCAGGTGTGTGACTGGTTGGTTAGAATGCAAGTCTGCACCCACACCATCTCTTTCTAGAAAAGAGTGAGTATCCCTGGTTTAGGGGAACACTGGCATCGCAACTGGCATAGTTCAAGCTAAGTTTCTAACATAGTTGCTTAGTTGCTAAGCTTTTGGGAAATGTACCTATGCATAGTTCTAACTATGCAAGTTGCTAACATGGACAGCGATTGCTCTTGGGATATGTACCCCAGGTCGCAACCTAATAAATAGGTCATATGAGAAGCGTGCTGATCGTGAAACTTCATCGCTTGTTATAACACAGGTGTGTTTCAGCACCTTGCATGTAAATCCTGTATTTTAGGATTATTGATCATGAGCGAACGCCACAAACTTCGAATATATGCGCCATTTATGGCACTGTCTTGTGGTTTCTTAGATGGAAGGCCTAATGTTATATCCCATAATAACTCAAAAGCAGGAGCTTGCCAGTAAGGATCAGCACAGCGAGGGGCGCATGATAACATTGTTATGACATACCGCCATTCATTATAAAAATACACAAGTCAATTACTTTATATCATTAGCCTCATAGCTTAATTGCCAGAGTGATATTTTTGCCAAATTGAGATACTGGCTGCCTGTTCTTTCGTGTCAGCTAAAAAATGCGTTTTTTCCTTTTTTTTTCTCAAAACCTTAGAAAAATGAGATAGGAAATTATGTTATTTGGCTAATAATATAGCCTAGCATATTCCACGAAGGCAAGGCCTTTATTAAGCAATTATTCTGTCCTGTGCAACTGTATAAAGGGCTCTTGTTCTTATCAATGACCATAGATGAATATAATTGCATAATTGTTATGTCTTGATCAGTTAGACAAAATATGGATCTTTTGTAGTGGACAAAAGGAGTACCAAACATGAGGAATGTTGACAGTTATAACAGTTGGACTGTCCGACCACTCATTTATATTAAAATGAAGCTATTAACAATCTATTTCCTGACAATTAGAATGCTGGTACAACATGCCCTGTGCCCTTACAACTTTCCACATAGCCAGTGCAAGCATAAACCAATACATTTTTCCTACATTTGGTTAAACTTTATCCGCCATGCAGGGTAGAAACAGCACTGATGGCCTACAATCACAGCAAAGGCATTTCTTGAGGTGAAGTTCACTCAAATATGTGCCAATAGTTTTATTCGTGGGTAAAATGGCTAAATACTTTTGGCTGCTCCCAGCGCTCCCCTCGACCTATGATGTATGCAGTTTTTGCGTAAATTTTTGTAATTTTTGGTACTTTTTAGTTTGGCGTTTGCATTGTGGAGCAACAGGACTGCACACTGAGCTTTCAATCAAATTTCAGCAAATAATATGGAACCTTTCCTGTGGCATAACAGCCCATAATAGTACAATGCCATAATGCGCATTCATACCTTAACCATTTGGCCAGTGCTGATGTTTGACTGGAGTTTATAACTGTTGGGGAATGCAGTAATGTGCTTCTTGATATGCCACTGGCTACTATCATCAAACTGATATTTTATCTGGTTTTAGCATCATTAATAGCCTAATCATCGCCAATGGCTTATTATTGAATTTATCTCGTAAAATAGGTAATATTCTGTGTTTGTCGGAGGGTATTTGCACCCTACTCATTTGCACCAATTTGCGTTGCTCAGTGTCAAGGGATTTGTCTTGAACTTAAAGTGACCTAGCATCCCCGCCGGGTTGGAGAGGAAACTCCTTTAGTCCGTCACATCAACTCCAGTCTCATCCTCCAGCATGACCTGCGTTCGTTTTTCCGCTGTTGTCGTGAGGACCCGCATTAACAAGTTCGGCCTGGGGTGGCTGACGACACCCGCTGCTCACCGATCGCTTTTTCTTATTGTTTGCATGTTAATCCTCAGGCCTACTCCCAGCTCTGATTATCAAAGGCTTCAGTACGTGTTACAGGCAAGGATCAGAGAGAAACGTTGTAAAATGAAATAAAGAAGAAATGCGGTTTTTGTGAGTGAGTGAGTGTGTGTGTGTGTGTGTGTGTGTGTGTGTGTGTGTGTGTGGGGATGGGGGTGGGGCTGGGGGGAGACCTGGTGCCAGAATTCATAAAAGAGGTCTTTGGTGAAGCTAAACGTGCTTTTTTCACAGATGTGATTTTGGAGTGAGAAAACTAATTTCCCCCGTGCGTATCTAATAATGTGACTGAAATCTTATTTTAACGGATGATTCACACCCGGTCAAAAAGAAACTCTCCAATTAAAAAAAAAAAAAAAAAAAAAAATTTATCAAGCGTTTATTTTATTTACGAATCCATAACTTGTTACGTATGTTAGTTGAAATCCTTCTGTCCAATAGCAAATAATAGTGATTTTGCACGTGGTTCAGGCTACCTCCAGGGGCGTGACCATAATTTGGCTTCACTTCATCAAACGGAAACCTTTTGGGTTCCGCAAAAACAAAATACTACAATGTTTTCTGGCAGGGATTAAGTGCCATGCGGAAAACATCACAGACCACATACAATCAAACGTCTGAAACCTGAGTGCCGTCTTCGTAGTATTGAAGAACTTCTCCTGAGAGTTACCTCCTTATACGCAATAAAGCTATAAAGGTAAATTTATCAAAACATTTAATGAGAGAATTTTTTTTTTTTTTTTTTTTTTTTCTGCAGAACAAAAATATAGGCACTGAAATGAGTAGTATTGTTTAAAATTGGGCCACCAGTTAAGCACACTATACAAAAATCAAGGAAACTTTTCGGAGCGTGCAGGCAATTTTGCATATTTCAGAGACACAAATCAATCACACTTACAGGCTGAATGAAGGCCTAACAGTAGGGAGTCCGTGGGAAAAGGTAGTATAAGCATATTTTAAGCAATGAGAAGTCGCTTTGGTCATAGCTTTTTGGTCGGCCGGTGGCCTGTTTTCATTTGCTGATTGAATGGCCCCGACCGGTGGAGACACATTAAAAACTATAGGCTACAATACAAGGACGACATGTAATTTCAAAAGTAGGCAAAATAATTTAGCATAGTCAGGCATTAGTGCAATTTCGTGAACCCATATTATAACGCATAGTCCCGAAGTCATATTCGAGGTAACGCATTCAAGTATAGTTTTCTCATCGGCACCCCCGCGTTAGCCGTTCTATTTGTCCACCTGTAAACACATCATAAAGTATGAGGAGAACAAGGCGGGGACACGATGGGAGACTTTATTTCAGCAGACGACAATTTCTCATTATTGGAAGGGCGAGGCCGGCAGACAACAGCAAGGCCTTCTTTCTCTCGTTTCTTCTGTTTCATTCTTCGATTCTGAAACCAAATTTTCACTTGCGTCTCATAAAGATGAAGGTTATTTGCAATCTCAAGCCTCCTGCTCTTCGTAAGATATTTATCAAAATGAAATTCCTTTTCGAGTTCAGTCAACTGTTTGGTGGTAAAATTGGTTCGAGCAGATGTAGTACTGTTCGATAGTCCGTAAGCAATTGGTTTGCCTGGAAATAAGTAAAATAATGAGGTAATCTTTTAGTTGACAATTTGAAAACAAGAAATTTTACAAATGAGAACATTTTTTGTTGTTTTCATTACTATTGCCATATGTGTTATGTCAAAGCATACTTACATATTTTATGATTGGTTCTTCTGATTTTCATCCATTCGAAAGTACTCGTTACTCCCTGTCTGTCGTCCCGCTCTGAGTCCGTTTTTGAAGAAGTCTTCGGACATGATGAGAATATTTCATCTTCCATAGGAAACGGCCCTCCGGCTACCTTGCTGTTGAACTTATTACGGCATATTTCACCGATTTCATCTAAACATGGGTTTAACTGGCTCGGAGGTAAAGAGCTTCCTGTGTATGAAAAGTTCATGCATTGAGCATTGAGTCCGCTATTCGCTGCTTCTGAGTAGCATCCGTAAGTTAAGTCAAATTCCCCAGCCTGACCCATGTGGCTGAAGTCAGAGCCACTCGCATTACTGTAAGACGCCGCGATAACATATTGGTGATGCGCTCCGGATGTTATCGAGCGGGCATTGGAATGATGATCCAGCGGATCCGCCGGAGGCCCCCCAGGAGTCTCTCTCGAGTACTGCAGAGAACCAGACCTGTGCTCACCATGGCATATTTTTGCTGAAAGCGCCAAAACATCGACACCCGCCAAGTAGTCTATGTCCACGTTCATTATGTCCTTTCGGTGATCGGCTGAAAAGGTGAATGATTGCCAGTCTAGTTTTCCCTGATTACTTACTGTACTTACTAAACCCAACATGTAAATATTACCCGGTACTGACTGGGCGTGGCCACATTCCATTTGTCCAATCAGAAGCGTCAGGAAAGGTCTACGTTTCTGCCTTTCTCCCCACCATAGTTTTCAAACTTCATCTTGGTCGAGGGTCGGGACTGAAGACTCGAGTAATAGCACTTAATGAGAAACTTTGTGAGTTAATGGGTGTTTCGGGTAAGGGCTTTACGCATTGAATGGTCGTGAAAGTTTTGAAAGAATTTGTTTGTCATGACGGCATATCCATGCGTGCCTAAACATCTTTCTCAGTGAAATGTGAAGGATATTAGTTTGTTAAAATGTGCAGAATTCAGTTACAACACATAGAGAGCTGTAGCCAAAAAGATCAAATAGAAAATGTGAATAAATTTTACTCTAATAATGTTTGCATGCACTCATGGGCGAGGGGGAATGTTCGGACCTTTCCGCTGTTCGTTCGCGTAAGCATATTCGATACTATGAATATAATTTACCTTCCAAAGGGCTACCTTTGAAACGCGGTCGACAAAAATTTCTGTCTAAATGGAATAACTTGTAATTTAAGTTAAACATGATGGGATAGTCCTTCTGGCATGTAATTGTTCTTCAGCATTTTATAATGTAGAGCTAAAACTTTGTTTTCACGGCTCAAATGGGCATTTCCCGCCCCTCGAAGAAAGCGCAATGTGAGCCTTAAATTGCCCACTGAGTTCTTGCGTCTAATCATCATGTCCCACGAACGCACACGAGCTTCGTACCATGCAGCATGTAAGTTAGAGCCTTAAGTTTACTATGCAGAACATTGTAGTGCAATGGGAAAATGGGTAATGCACACCAAATCAGAGGAGAAATTCATGCAACAAAATCAGTATAGGCATACAACCTAATGCTAAATCGACCTATGTCTCCTCTGAAGTGTTGAAATAGCGCAGGAGATGCATGAGCATTGAAATACAATGCTAATATTAATCTTTGATTCCTGTTATTTGAATGTTATACACTGTAAAAAAAAAAAAGGTGTCTCAACTGAAAAAGTTAGTGTCCAGGCCGCCTTAAGATTTCAAGTTAACTGAATTTAAGATTATAAGTTGAATGTTACCTAAATTTATCATCTCAAGTTCAATGAGCTTAAAATTTTAAGGCAGCCTGGACACTAACTTTTTTCAGTTGAGACAACTTTTTTTTTTTTTTTTACAATGTACTTATTTTCCGAATTAGGACGAATCTCATCTTCCCAGGATGTGTCTGAGGAGTTAGACATTCTGTTGTGGATAAGGACCCGTTCTGAGATTGATGAACTAAATGAAACCTCACTGACCACTTCACTGCCTGGAAAGCCACTTACCCGCTACTTCTTTCCAATTGCTGATTGCGTCAAGCCATCCGGTTAGCGCACTGTTTTTGAATGAATGTCGTGAAACAAAATGTTTAACAGGTCGCGCCCTAAGGTTGCGTTTGCAAACCACCAATTCGTGTGCAGTATTCTACGGTGGCCTATTGGTTGTCGTGTATGAGAAGGACCTGTGTGCTTACTGGAAGTGATTTTCTTGCAGTAGGCTATGCGCCGTAAATTTCTGTTTTAATTTTTATGCCTTATAAGCATGGTGATAAGAGCAAATAGTTACTCGTATGTGTTTTAAATTCGAATGCCCGAGGAAAACAAAGGCGCTTACACGTCCCTGAGTGCCATAGCCTCATCTTTGTTACTAGTCCGCTTTTTGGTTATGAATAGGTTCCTCTTTTATCGCATATAGACCCGTTGACATACAAAAGGGTATATTCGCCGTTTTCAGAAGTATGGGAACGGAGGCGTTTGGATTCAAGAATACGTTCTTGAATCTCTATAAATACTCATTTTGATGTCCTAATGTTATCAAAGTGAATATTCATTTCAATACTGAAGCGAGAGACCGAAGGCCTCACAAAGATAAATTGACGACCCAACTAACTTAAGAAGTACAACTTTTTCCTCATGAAAGCTTCGCACTAATTGTGCAAATTTTGAATGAGACTGTGCTTCTATTCAATAGGAAATTGCACGGTTAATATTTTACGAGGTACGTGCGTCGCCTACTTCGAGTAAGTTAATAGAATTTCAACACTCTTTAATTTTTAGGCTGAAAATCGCGTTCACGACGTTTGCTAGGTTGTTTCAAAATAACGTAATCATGCCTTCAGCCATTCAACCATGGATACAGTTTTCAAAAGCTGAGTTGTTTGCAACTCACATATTTTGAACCAGAGCCATGTCGAGCGAAGTAGGCCTATGTGAGTTGCTTACATTGCTAGCAACTAAGCTTTGGGGAAACGTACCCCACTCTAGGAAAATGCAACCGATGAAAGGTGGGAGGATATTAACATTTAAATAATCGTGCATTCATTTCGGTTTTCGTTTATTTGTGTATGCGTCAAAATGGAAATGCAGAAAAAACTGACACAGGATACGTAGGCCTATAGGCTACCTACCGTAAAGCATTGTCATTTTAAGTCGGTATTTTCAATTAACGTTGGCTGTAAGCCACTCTTTTAACACCCAGCCTATATGGGAGTAGCTCCAAAGAGCACACGAATTTTCACTCTCAGAAAAAGTCAGAATGTTGGAATATTGACAATGTGTGGCGCAAACGTTAGGGAAAGCTTCAAATTCCCTTTATCAACTGACCCCTTTAGACGGGATCATTTGTAATTGAATCCAAATCTTCCAAAATAGTGATAGTCTTTTTCATCCATTTCCTAGAAAGAAATCCTGCAGATTCTCAGAGATTGACGTAGAAAAACAGATAACCCTCGTCTTTATGAATACAGAATGTGCTCTTTGAACCGTTTTCTTCCCGCGTTTTTGTAGTCTCGAGAAAGATGTGCAGATGATCCCTGTCTTTGAATATTCACGATACAATCAACTTTTAGACCTTAATGTTATGTTGTATGTATTTTATTGACGTTTAATCCAAGTAATGTTGGCAATTCAATCCGCTACACAGAACCCTCTCTTATCCTAAATTTACTGTGGTTTCAAAACGCATTCTAGCTGTCGTCCTTTCAAATATTTCATTTTTATCGCCGAATTGGGTTTTGAGAAGTCCTCTCAGGTTGCCAAATGGACTGTAAAGTGCTGTTTATCCAAATCTTAGATATCTCAAGTAGAAAATAAATTCACACAATATAGGCTATTTAAGATTAATGTGGATTAAAATGGCGGCTCCTCATACGAGTCCTACAAAATGGCAATGCTTGGTGAAACAATCCCACTGAATAGCATTTTGAGAAAAAATCCCCGCGTTCAATAGCACATATTTCTAAACGATGAATGAACGCGGGCAATCCTGAGTCTTGTGTTAAAAAAAGAACCGCAAGCACAGCAACTGTTACATCGTGAAACAAAATAGCCTATCTTTTCAGTTTCAAGGCACATGCCTAATTAAAACAGTAATGTCTCAATCATATATTCAGTTCCTACTGACCTGCATTCCGAGAAATTGGCGATGATGCCTGCTTTGAAGGTATAATTGCCCTCAAGATATTTTCCCATCCCTACGAAACATCTGTCAAGATATTGCCAGTATTTTGAAATTATTCCCTTTTCAGTCTGAAGTGTGCGCCCAGTGTTCAAAATTGTCAAGACTTGTTCACTGTGAGAGGAATCTGGACGCGACGGGTATTCGGTTGACACGCTTTGAAATCTCAGACCTGGAATAGCGGAGAAAGCACGTGCTCAGGACACAATAATGATGAGGATGCCCAAATGTTCTCGTTCAACCCTTCCTCATACCGTAGGCCTATTTATGTATTTATTTATTTATCTATTTTATAAATATTAGGGCCGAAACACGTCATTGGGTAATTTCGCGTAAATGCACTCAGATTGTAACGCGCATTTATTATTATTTTCACATCTAGAAAACGCATGTAAAGCTTGGCTGATGATTCATTTGCTGTCACATGACACGGTGAACCAATGACGACGGTGTTAACCAGATGTGCATTCGAAGCAAACTGCTGCTGTTCTCGATTTGATTGCATTTACATCATAATATAGTTTGGCTTTGGGAACTAATAGGATTTTACATAAAACAAATTCACATTCCATCTGCTAGCTTACATTCAAAGCTATGCAATTTTGTTGTTCAAAAACAGTTACACTCGAAACAGAAAAAACGTATGACCACGACTCTCATCCGCATTGCCATGGTGATGTCGGCTGCAACGTTGATAGTAATACTGTTCTCTGCAAACAGATTTCGCTTTTCAAAAGTGTATCTATTGTTCTACCTGAACCAGACAGCATTTAAAGGTTCTTAAATTTACCAACATGACTCTTTAAGTCAGGCATTAGCCTGTGATTTTCAACCCATAATGAATATTTTTTTTAAATGTAGTGTATTATGTTTATAAAATGAATGTTTGGAAATAGAATTTATGGACTACCGCCATTCAAGATGGTGCACTTCTTTTAGTGCCGTAGGCTATAACAGCTCGAACAGCCCAAGCGTAATTTGAAGAGAAGTCACAATATGTGTTTGAGAGTTAGTGATACTGGCCTGGGCAGTTTTAATCTTGTCTGTCAAATAACAAAAGATGCTTTATACTGTATCCGTTAAATAAGCACTTTATTTACAAAAATGTTTGACACACTAAAATATAACATTTCATCATCATCAGTGGTAATTCAATGTATGCTCTAATGGTCTGAGCGTAAATTAAAGTGAGGTATTTTGAACAAAGACATGAAAATGACATGCTGGTGTAGCCAAATGCATACCTACAACAAAGAAACGACTTGTTTCAATAAATGTTATTTTTCTTTTTTAAATTAGGTTTAGGTTCCATTGTAAATAAAATAACATAAATCGAAATATTGCATAATGTTACATTTTAGATTAGCTGTACACCTTTGTCAGAATTATTTCTTACAAAAACTACAAATACCAGCCGCCTTTACAAGTGCTTCAAACTATTTTCCACGTTATCTGAACCGAATCACCATAAAAGAGGGGCAGTAATGAAAGAACAACGATAGCCCATGTCTGTCTAATTTATGTTGCATAAATTCTACAGATGTGCACATAAATAACCTACATTGAATCTCCAATAAATAATAAGTGGTACCCATCGTTATTTAAATAATAAATATCATAATCGAGATAAATGTCATATCGATTTGGAAAAATAAATAACGTTCGCTGAGCTAAGACCAAAAGTAGACAAAAACATCACAGATTCTTTTTTTTTTCTTGTTGAACATTTTTTCTTTTTTCTTTCCATTTTCACTTTTTTTAATTAAAAGAGCCTTCCATCTGATGACAAGCCGCTAATGTTGACTGATCTACAAGACTTACCTTCAAGTAGGAGGCCTAAAGCGTTATCATTTTTTCCCCTTCGTTACGCATTGCACTTCAGAAAACCGGCAACAGCTAAATAATCAATAATCTCCCTTAAACATTGTCGTCAAAAAGGGACAGTTGTGTTTTAAAAATAATAACCGCAAAAACATAAAATAATAATAATAATAATAATAATAATAATAATAAATACGGGCTGAAACTGAGGCTAATCTCAGAGCGCCGTATAAAATACTTCAGACTAATGAGGTAATAAAAAAGCGAGAAACGTCGCTTCAGCACGATGACAGTATCCACTCTACAGATGCGTTAATTTCGGCGCCTCTTGTATCCTTCCCTGAGAGGCATGGTGTGAAGTGAGGTCTGTGTACGTGGGATGGGGGTCACAAGGTCCATGATGGTGGTTGCCCGGGATCTGGGCAGCACAGCTGTAGTCCACGCTGGCGGAGGAGGGATGCGGGAGATGGCCGAGGTTGAACATTGGGCCTGAGGCTGACATAGAATCAACAAAGTTTCCTCCAACGTACACGGGGCTACCTTGTAAATTAGCACTGGCAAACCCGCCGTTGCCCTGCATGCTGTTGTGCTCGTACTCGGAGCCTGGAAACCTTTTCTGTTGCGGTATGCAGCCGCCTAATGGTGCCGTGTAAGCAGCCAAGCCGTACATGTTTTGTTGTGGCTTGGCGAATGATGGAGGCGAGGGCACGTCGTAGCTGAGACTGTTTACGTTCGGGAGCTGCCCTGAATAGCCAATGTGATTTGGACCACTTAACGGCGGACTCCGGTCAGGAGAGTGCCCGATGGGAGAATGCATTATCCCCTTGGCTTTTTGATCCTTTTTGTACTTCATCCTCCTGTTTTGAAACCAAATCTTTATTTGACGCTCTGTGAGATTCAGTAAATTGGCCATCTCCACTCGGCGAGGGCGACACAGATACCGGTTGAAATGGAACTCCTTCTCAAGTTCTACAAGCTGGGCACTGGTGTAGGCAGTGCGGACTCTCTTGGAGGCCGGGCCAGGTGGACTTTTGTCATCGCACGTTTCTCCTGAAATGAAAATAGGACACACGTTAGAGGCAGTTACTTTGCAGCTGGACTCTCCAGTATCACGCCCTAGTTGACAGAGCTGTAGAATTCTGAAATATAAACCGTGTGTTTGATTTTTTTCCCCACAGGATTTAAAACAAAATGTAAGCACTACATCTTTCATTGGACTCAATGGGACTTTTATCCGTGATGGAAAACAGTCAACGAGCCAATGATTAACACAACATTTGAAAGATTTCATCTGCTTAACAGTGTAATATCAACTGGTTCAACCAACATCTAATCCATATGGAAGGTTTTAGGCTAATTTAATGCATTAAATGAATCGTAAGTTTTTACTCAGTAGTGTGGAGCCAGTCAACATGACATTTTGAAGTAAATCTAACATTTCACTTTTGGGCTGGGTGTAAAATAAAAATGGTTAAGAGTTTCTAAGCTTGGTGAAGATCTGTAATGCATAATTTATATGATAAAAAAATATGAAAGTCTCGTTACCTACAATAGAATATAAGCTCAGAATGACATGTAAATTGTTCAAAGCTATACTGCATAGAAATCTTCATTACCATATAGTACGGGCCTAAATACTTTGTGACTGGACTGATTAAACCTCAGAACAGTATTTTATTATTACTCTAGGACCCCTCTATTCACAAATTCTATGATATGATAAATGTTCCACTGGCCTTTTGTGCAATGTCTCTCCTACAATGCGTATCATTTCAGGGTATTGAATGAAATTAAATTCTTCAGATCACATTATCTCGAAGTAATCAAAATTAATCTCACAGTATACATTATGTATAGTCCACGATGCTTCTAATCAAACGTTTCGTAACGAAAATGGAAATCTTTATGATGACCGCTGCTCCTTTTGACCCCGAATACCCCCCCCCTTTTTTTTCCTTCATTGTTATAATTGGTCAAAATACCTGTAGTAGTGCAGCTGTTGTTGTTTTTCTGTTTTGAGTTCTGTCGACACTCCTTCATCCAGGGGAAAATTTGCTTTGTAATGACTGAGTTGGCAGTGCCGGAAGCGCTATTAGCTGCAGACTTCTTTTTCTGCGATGAAGTACTGTGTGAGCTGGGTGAGGAAGCGGGCAAAGGAGGTGCTTGTTGTTGCTCTCCTATGCTTGCGGCTTGGCTGCTACCTTGGCTGTTGCTTGTGCGCATACAGCTGCCACTTACGTCACTGCTTTTATGTGTTGGTGTTCTAATTGTGGAGTTTTGAACTGGGCAAACCGGACTTTGGAAGTCGTTGTCAATGTTCGGAGCAGAGTAAGGCTGGTGAGTGGAGCTGTAACTGTACGAGTCGGATTTTGGATATGAGTAGCCTCCGAACAGTCCAGAATTATCATAGTAAGTGGCTTTCTGCATTGTGGAGATTCAAACGTAGAGGAGCTCTGTTCTCTTATCCAGTGGCATGGATCTCCCGAGGTCACGTGATTGGAATATCCCACCCGTTCCTTAGTTTCAAACCTGAGAAGAAAAGAAAACTCGTTAGGCATAAACCAATCATGACTGCATAAAACATGCAGAGTCTTCAGTTTAAGGATTTATGTCTTCCTTGGATTGATTCGAGGGATGTGAATAGTCCACATCTAGTGTAGGCCTATACTCCAGTCAACACACTTCATGGTATACATTAAAACAAATAAGCCTTTGTGGACAACTAGTGTGGTACCGACGCGGTGATATTGTCCAAATACCAGTTTTCCGGCCAATGAAAGTGCGCTGGTGCCATCAAATGTAATTAATGAGAGATTAATAAAATGCATCAGTTGTATCAAAACAAGGCTTATGGAGCTCACAGTTATGAATCGCTCTACATTGTATTTTGAATTCATTGCAATCACGTATCTTCTTAAGACACAATTGATGTTTCATTAAAAAGGACACTGTCGCAGATACACTGGGTTTTTGGTAGGCTATATTTCGTTCAACATCAGGTTTTTAAATAGTATTGGTGCAACTCATTGACCGACGATGCTTTGAGCCTCAAATAGCAATCGACAAAACCACGAATGCCTTTTGAACAGAGACAAAACCACGAATGCCTTTTGAACAGAGACAAACGAATCGAATAGCCTTCCAGCTTCTATTTGAATTGAGTTACAATTTTGCCTAAGTTGTTGGTCCACTAAAAGAAGCCAGATCCTCTCAGTTCCGAGTATTACTGCGTTTGTACTGCATCTAGGCCCACTTCATCCCAGTCCCCCGTCATCGGCTTTATTGCCGCTTTTCGACTTCTGTCAATCGATTCTTAGGAAATTTCCAACCTTAGGCTTGTTCTTGTGGCCATAATGATTTCATAATGCCATTGAGCGATATTTAACGGGCTATTACGCTGTTTTAACTGTCGCAATATTGCTTGCCTGGATAGCCAACGCTTTGCTCTATCCCTACAGTTTCAGTAGTCAACGATGGCTTTCCCGAGAGTGACTATTTCGACTAAAATGCTATCGGACACATAAAAATTGCCTAACTTTCTTGTCCTCGTGCGCTTTTGAGTGTTTGCGATGGTACGCAAGGCAATTATTTTCTCACAGCCTTTCGCTTTCAAGGGCCGTGGGCGGCAACCAGGGATGGTAGTTAAAGTATAACTAGGGCCTGAATGATTTCTTTTGTGTCAAATCTTCAAAAATGGAAGCGTCAGCCTTTACAATGCCCGCACACGATTCCTTTCACTCCTCTCCCGTGCAGAAGCAGCTCAAAAAAGCTGCGGTAAGCTGTGTGGGGACACAGTTGTAGAAGCTTTAAGTCAAATGTAAGCTTAGACTTGCCATGTCCGAAGTCCATTTTTTGTGTGTGGTGAACCTCGTCCTAATAATAATAATAATAACAATAATAATATAAGCTACGTGCACACGTCCATGAAATTGTCGTTTAGATTAGTACGTGTATGGGA
>CM056204.1:65423794-65513794 GCA_029692085.1 Gymnothorax javanicus
CAGGATAGAGACACATTTCTTCAAAAAAGAAGAATGAGAAACTTAGATTTAAGGTGTGAGGTTTGTAATCTTTAGGCATACTTTTGTGTTGTGCATTCAATCGATCGCGTTGTATTTTTTTAATCCACGTAGTTTGTTTTCTTGAAAATAGAAGCAAACATGAGAAAACAATCGATCAACTGACATGACGCTCGCGTGTGGTGGGTATATTATTTTCAAAGTATATCCGATGGGAGAAGGCTAATTACTGTGAGTTCTATTGCTTAGCAAGGTCCGACTTTGCCGAGACAACAATGTCTCGCGCCTACGCAGTTTTACGGTAAGTTGGTGCATATAATAGGACTACTAGTTCTCAAGACCACGATCTCAAAGCGCAATTCTCTTAATGTCTGCTTGCCACTGTTTAGCTTGATGTATTTTAATAGTAAATTGCTATCGTTTCAGATTTGGTTAATAATGAGCATTTCCCGCATCCACGCGTTGTACATTAGTTGGATTTATATCAGGCACGAGGCAAAATGGTTGCTGGCGCTCACATTTACCAATTCTTAAGGACGGCCATAATTTACGCGCAGAGAGGGTATTAGGCTATCCGGTTTTGGTGAATTTAAAAGCAAATGCATCCTCCCTGTTAAATGAAGTGATAGCCCTCGTAATTGGATTCCATCGCTGCCCGACTTGGCTGGCCCGTATAGCTCCAGGGCAAATTTCTATGAAAAAACGTAGAAGGAGCTCGATTTTCGGTCGAAACGAAGGTCATAACCCACCTTTTCTGCTTCGCTTATTTTTCGAAATATTCTCAATTTCGGCCAAAGTCTGAAATTTGCTATTAGCTTTGCTCACTCAATATTTTAGGTATCTACAAATGAAAGAAAGAAATTCGAATATAATGGCTATTTCTTGAAACAAATGGTCCATTCCAGTTTGAGGTTTTATTAAAATAATCAAAATTAAAATATCGTTCTGTTGTTTCTTTCAAAAAGAGAAACGAAAAGATGAATCAGATGTCAATTAATCAGCGCAAAAATGAGTCCTCCCAAGAATGAGAATCGGCTGCTAAGTCTAAAAAGAAAAAGACAATTTGAAATAAATCGCAATTCTGTTGAATTGCAGCATAAATGGCCCATTGTTAGCCAATTTGAACACTTAGAACGGTGGTAACAAGGAGTTATAGAAGTTGTCCTAATTTCATAATAAAAGTGGCCTTTAACAGCTAAAATGCAGAAAATTCGCCATTCGATTTGTAAAAAATGTGGCCTATTGTAACCATTAGCCATCGATAAATCCGAAACTGTTAGAAGTTATATAATTAATTAAGGTATTAATCTTAACATTGTGAACTTAAATCACATAAATCAAATCTAACTGTTCTCTGTGTATAACTCAACAAATGAATGTGATTTACGATCTAACTTCATATGTGACACCTTTAAGGGCTCATCGTGTTCTTGCCCCCTTCTGTATTCTTCTCTTTTTAAAACCGCAAAATCAGCTAAAAAAACAGCGTCAAAATGTATACATCTGAAATCTATCCAGTATAACCTTTTGAAAGTGCACATGGTTGCTAAAAACTGCAAACTAGTCACAGAAATTATATTGCAGTCCACAAAACGTTGGCTACTCGTTCTCGTTACTGGCAAGAGCGACATTAATAAAGATCACCCCTTTTGAATGGGATAAATCATATTTATGCCCTCGCATTATGTAAACCCGTGGTTAAAGGTTGCGTTTTGCCATGCAGTTGCTTACCTGCGAATCAATTTATCATAAACCCGCACTTCTCAGTCTGAAATTCTTCGCCTGCAGTCCTTAGAATATATCCTTCATCCTTTGTGTGAAGACAATGCTTTCCTAAACCTGATCTTGCGGATTTTCACACATTTCCATATACCAATGCAGACAGTATTCCCGATAGAATGGAAGCAAGACTCACTCTGAACTACCAATAAAATACGAACACTGTTGGTGCTGCTACTCTAAAATGATACATGCTATGAAATTTCATACTGATGAAAAAAAATTGTTAACCTCTTCACAATATTTTCGAAATCGCATAAAAATATATGTGTCGTGTTTCGGAAACCATTTTAAAATGACTAATAAAGGCGCTGCCTTAAAATACAGGCATATTTGTTCACGTGATCTGGATTCCAGTTTGTTCTGATTGAGGCTCGGACTTCAGCGGAACCTTACCTACAAATCCATTGTTATAAGAGAGAGGTTTACATTTTCTTTTTTCTTTCTTTTTTTGTGCAGATCCTCTCCTATATCATTCTTTTTCTTTCTTCCTCTACTCAAATTTTGAAACAGCTCATTGAAAATATGAAATTCTCCGCAAAGATTTGCCAGGTCTACTATTTATCGGCTTAGCTGGGGTATATTAATTATATTGTGTACGACTTGTAATTTCCAATGAGTAATAACGTCTTGTATAATGCTAATTCATTCAGTTAACTTTATGTACACTGTTATACATACTTGATTCTGTCCGTTCTTAAAAACACTGGAAGTGTGGATATACAATAGCTATTATTACGTATGTTTTTAAGAAGAGTATAGTATTGCAATGTGTCAATGTATTCTGAAAAAGAACCGATACATGTTTCACAGCATTACTTCAGAATTGATGTCCAGTTCACAATCTGTTATAACCCTGTTGGGCAATTATAAATAATTTTAAAAATTGAAAAATGTGTACGTCGTTCTTGTTTTTTTTATTTTTATTTATTTTTTTATTTTTAATGCGATTACAACTCTACTGGAATACGAACAAAAACAATATTTTGGTATGTATTTATTTATGTATTTATTGATGATTACTTTTGCTATTATTTTTGCAGTAGAACAGTGTTTTACGATGATCGTCATATGGGCTAATTTGGTCTGTTGTAAACCAAAACTGAATACATCTTATAATCAGGGTACACTTCGCACTGTGCATTGAATTAATTGAAAAGCAGTCAGAAAAGAAACGGAAATTATAGCCATGATACACAGTGAGTATGTGGCTCACACATTGACAAGAATGTATTGCTGCTTCACTGAGAGATAATTTGTCAAAATCATTGAAAATGCTTCATTGTTTCTTTAAGACGTTCATAAACAATATAACGGGATCGATTTTTGGAATATACGCGTTATCACAAATGGTAACAACAACAATGACAATTTGTTACTGTGCAAAAGGAAGTTTTCACATTTTACGACAAAAAGGAGGTTCGCAAAATATCTGATTTTGAAGTGGTGGGGTAGACTAGCTGTGTGTCCAGTCACACCAGCGCGCGGTGCAAGAAACAAAGAGACGAGCAGTGAGCAATAGCTCGGCTCATTTTGGTACAACTTTAGCTGCAAATGACATGAAATGTCGTAGATCTGACACCGTAGCATTGTTGAGATACGCAATATGAAGAGGATCGAAAGTCCCGAAAAGGCAGGAATCATCACCAGCGACAGTGGGAACCTGGCCAGGGGGAACTTGTCCTCAGGAAAGGATGCGAGACTTCTACCATCACAGCATATGTTCGTGGAGCAATAAAACTGAAAGATTTACAGTGGATGTACGGCCCCCCAACTGCCTCGCGCCCTTTCAGGAATTACCAGGAATGATTTATAGCAAGGTAGACAATTGTCCCCCGGATAAAAGAATTCAAGCCTTTTCTAAGTTAAAATTTTCCATGATGATCAACTATTAATCGGGACTAATGTCTGCATACAACCACACTGCTTATATATTATTTGTTGAGCCAGTAAAGTATCACTATATGTGCTCAGAGAGATTCATTTTTATCACCGAATAGCCCTTAACTGCTTAGCCTTGTTATGGACATAAAACCATAGGATTACGGAAGAATGATGAATAAAATGGTATTTGGCTAAACAAGCGTCTGTTATTATTATTATTATTATTATTATTATTATTTCATAAAATCTATTCGCACATAGGCACATATTTTCCCGGGATCCAGTGAGTAGTTTCACACAACATGAATAACGAGGCACATGACACAAATCTCATAAATAAGATAACAGACAACAATTAAAAACTATCAAAAATAAAGCGAAGGCCCTCGCCATTCGCCCAGTGAACTGACAATACTGAACAACTGACCATATTCTCCATCGAACACAATATAAGACACATAGCACCTTACTAAGCCATTGGAGTAAATTCCAAAATCCCCAATTCCATCAATATTTATTCTTAAAATACGGTCGTTGCATTGCAAATAATAAGTTAAAAGCTTTATCCGCTTTTATTTGACCTCTTGGATTTTTAGAAAATGATTACGGAATATAGCTAAAGGTCATTCTAAACAGCCCATTACAACTTCAGGGTGTCTAATGGAAGCCCCAGCACACGTACTATCAAAGGGCGCTATTCATCAAATAAGTGACAGTCAAGTTTATTCAAAATGTAACTTAAATGTTTACATACCAAGCTCCCATTTGGTCAGATGCTAAACAAAATTGCTGGCTAGAGAAGCGTAGGATACCGGACCGTTATATTATTTTCTTGGGATCTCTTCAGTTTTCAAGTCTGATAGAGTCCTTGCGATTAATGACGACGCCGTGTTTCTAGGGGACGCGCTGCATTAATTATTTAGACAATCACGTGGTCAAATAAAAAAAAAAATAGAGATGGAAAGGACCCTTGTAGTCCCAGAGTTATATCTTCGAATACAGGCAGTCAGGCTTAATGTATCTTAAGGAGCTGTCTTGCAAGGTGAAGACAGTTTCTTGCGAACAGTTGGGGTATCAAACATGGCCGTGTGAGAGAGTGGCGGCGGTGTGTTGGGTGCAGTGCACTGCAACCAATGCCGACTATGTCCCTCGATTATCACATTTAAACCATTACGTTCCGGGGGAAAAAACGCATTTTCGGGCTCGCTCGTGTGGTGTAGCAGGCTAGAATGCTGGTCGCAGTGATACCCAGTACATCGTATGTCTCACGTAAGCCTCTCAATTTGGAAATTGCCCTCACGAAGCCTGAGGAACTTCTGAGGATGGTTGGACCTATTCAATTGATCCGAATATTATTTGATAACAGCATCGCCGGAAAATATGCGAAACCCAGATATGCGGCGTTATTTTTGTGATAGGCTCCATTCAGAGAAAGGCCAGAGTTGAGCTATGATTACGATTTACAACTGGGATGCTATACCTGAGACAAAGCTACATTGGAATAGATTGAACTGGTGGGGGGAACAGACGAATCATTCTGGTGAAATTAGCATGCTCATTCAATCTCCATTTGTGTCCTTTCGTAGAGTCTATACACGAACCATAACTGGATGGTGTGGCAAGAATGATAGCCTATGGTAATTCATTTGAGTTTGTAAGCGCGCGTGACACTCCCACGAGCGCGCACGCACATTCAGGCGTACACATGTTCATGCACACAGCTGAATTTTTTCATACTTCTGTAATCGTACGTCACGCGCGCCATATTCAATATCCATCAATAGTGATTTTTGATATAGTTATTTAAATTATGTCCAAGGGACCGGAATCTTAATTTCTCCTTCGTTTTCAACGAATAGCCTTTATTATTGCCCAGAATACTGACCCCAGAAAATAAATTATAAGCCAGGGTCAAGAATTAGTAGGTATACAGTAAATAAGAATTTTTGAAGCCAGGAAAACTGATTTATGGTCTGGAGCTTCATGTACAGGCATTAATTATACTATTTTTTAGCAATTGATGGTCGTTTATTTATTTTATTTCATTTAATTATTGACTTTATTTATGGTTTTTTTTTTTTTTTTTGGGTGTTGGGGGGTCACTGATTTTTCTCCCGCACAACACAGGATTACAGTCCGAGCCAATTGATTAATTTCAGACGTCTTCGGCTCACGTTACTCAGGAGCCTTTTTGCAAAGCCTGGTCTCTTCTACAGTATGTTCACTTCTATAACCCCTTTTCTCCTCGGATTGACCATAAATTTTTGTTCATTCATTCATTCATTCATTTCTTCATTCATTCATTCAAGTTTTTAGAAGCACGATTATTCAAGACGTATAATCTAGTAGCCCACTGGCCCACTTTCTTCCAGGTGTTTTGTATTGTTCCCTTCTCGATCCATTGGTCGGAGTGGTATTCTAAACCTACGATGGTGGAGCAGAGACAACAGACATTGAAAAGGGTTATTGTTCTCACCAATCATATAACTTCTCGATCATGTGACGGTTAAAAATAAACACTGAGCAAGGTTCGACCTTAAGTGATCTTTTCGCCTTAACATCGAAATGTCTAATATATATTCGTTTCAGGTCGACTGAGTAGCCTATTCTAAAGCATACATAGTTTAGGCCCACAAAGCAAAGAATAGGTTTTTGCTGGTGGAATCAGATATGAAACTCGAAATAAAAAAACTATTCTACAATACCATTGAGATGTAACGTTACCGTTACTGGCAGGAGTGGGCAAGCTACGAATAGCTTTGGGATGTGAGTTACAGTGTTTGTTCTGACTTAAGGCCTATCTCTGCGCAAGGAACACAGTAATACAACTGAGCACGACTCCTGTCCATGTTATAAAACACCATGGGTCCAGCGGGTCAGGGGTTTAGAGGTCAGTCCTGACGGCTGAAATACGACTAATCCAATAGAAATGTGTCCTCTGTGTGAACCTGCCTCCGCAGCTTTGTCGAACTTCAGTAAAAACACCTTTTCAACCTCTCAACGTGAAGGCGTCAACAGAAAAGACATCCTAGCTATGCGTGAGCTCTTCGCTTTGTGTCATGAAAACAATGATTGGCCAAAGTTAGAAGAACACCAGTATCAGTTCGATGTTTAATATTAAGAATCAAAAACTTTGCACTTCTTTTGCAACAAATCTTCATCTTCTGAGAATGAAGGTTTTAAGCTTTTTAGCGCCTACTGCCTGGATCTCTGACTTTCAATTGATTGGATATATATCTTGCATTATATAAACTGACAAAATTCACCAGAGAACATTTAAGGCTTAATATTCAATACTTTTTATTTGTTTGTCTTTTTTTTGTTGTTGTTGTTGTTACCGATAACGCGACCCATTTAATCGTGAAAAAAAAAACATGACGTATTTAAGACCATGGGAAATGAGTTTTTAGGAAACTTAAAAAGTAGCCACCTATTTGAATGGATGAAAGACGACCTTTCAATCATACACACACACACACACACACACACACGCACGCAGGCCCGCATACACACACACACGCACGCAGGCACGCACGCCCGCATACACACACACACACACACACACACACACACACACACACGATAATATGGCCTATTAAAAATATCAGCTAAAACACAATTATTTCGGCAACATTAATAAAATGTCTTATTACTATATGAACTATTTTCGGTCCATAAGTACCGCATGGAAATCAACACAAAGGCTATCGAAATGTTAACTGTTTACAAGCATGTCAAGGAAAAATGCATTGCTGTATCGAGCAATGGATATTCTGGTCAATAGAACAGACATTAGCTTCCAAAATAGAATCAGAAACCCATAGCAATTTTGTTCAACAAAAATGATGAAGCGGACGGTTTAAGGAAAAGTTTATCGAACAAACAAGCGGGAAAACCTGAAGAAGTCCAACCAGTGAAACCGCATGTTTATTTTTGTTTCACGATATTTCAGGATGAAATTCTCACAAGAGAAATAATACCCGATGAGAATAAAACTACTAGAAACCGATACTTTGTATACAATAACTGAATTTATTGTTTTAAATGATATACGCCCAAACCTCCTCTAAAAAACCTCAATTTGATCACGTAACATTAGCAATGCCATATTCACAAAAGTTTCACATATATTTTTGTTTTTATGTTTAAATAACAATAAAATGAAGGTAATATTTTTCCAACCTGCCTAAATGCTTGTGGGGAAGTAGATGACTACAATATACTTGATTGAACAATATGACCACAAGAATGTACTAGTCCTTATAGCCAGATTTTGTTCTATTTTTCTAGTGATCTACTATACCTTATTGCTAGAAGCAAGTGATGGTGCTCTCCAGTCTTCCGTGCAAACTAACAAATACAAAGGTCAACGTGAAAGTAACTCTGTATAGAGTCCATAAATTGGAGATCCATGAGGCTTTAGTTTATCGCCTTTGCATCTGTTCTACCTTAAAAGGAAACGACCAAAAATGTCATGTTTGGTAACCATGCACAGTTTGAAGAAGAAACGTCTGTAGAGTAGTCTTCCACTGTATTCATGAAGCGAGGGAGAGAGAAAGGGAGAATGTTTTCCCCAATTTACTTCTTACAAAGTTGTGATATCAGTCTGCTTGTCCTTTTGAGAACTTTGTAAGTGCTGGCTGGAAGCCGACGAGGATCTGCCTTTTGTGTTCGGGAGTTTATGATCTTTTTTCCATTTCATTCTTCTGTTCTGAAACCAGATTTTGATTTGGCGCTCGGAGAGGCTGAGAGTATGAGCAATTTCGATGCGCCGCCGCCTTGTAAGATACCTGTTAAAATGAAATTCTTTCTCCAGTTCTAAAACCTGCTGCCTTGTATACGCAGTCCGTGACCGTTTGGGCTCTGATCCGGTGTAATCCGTGTTCACTGTTAGAAAAAGAGATATTTGGATGAGCAATTTGCCGACAAAGATAAGACGCTGAAATGTGAGGGAAATTTTCTAATTTGTTTCTGTTCGGGTATTAATTTAGAATCAAATCAAATCAAATATACATGTATACCATGCAAAGCTTCTAAAACACATTTAGTTTATAATATTCTAATTCAGAATATACAATAAAATAGGCAACAGTTTTGTTTTGAATGCAGTTGAGTTTCCAATAGCCCTGAGAGCCAGCCACATAGCTAGCGGCCTATTTCCCAAGCAATAAAAATTTATGACTAGTGTAATTGGCGGCCCCTTCAAAGGAGACCATAAATTCACGGAATCATTCTTCAGGAGGAGGAAAGCAAGAACACAGCCAGCCCAAACGGGACTGCAAGGAGAGTCAAGACCTACCCGTGGTAACGTGGACTTTCTTCATCCATGGGTAGACTATGGCTGGCTGTTTGGCTTGTATCCCGTTTTGGCTTTTTGTGTTTTGCTGCTGTCCGCATGTCCTCGGGCCGGACATTTGGACCGGCGGGCACGGCTCGCTTTGAGCGGTGAAAGGGCTGTGTTGGCTCGTTTGCTCCTGCACATGACCCCGCGGCTGCACTGTGGAGCCCTGCACAGTGCTGCAGCTGAAGGTCTGCTCGGTGTAGTTTGACCGTGAATAGATTCCTGGATGCTGGAAATTAGTGTCCTGCGATGGAGTGTAATACTCTGTGCCATGGTCAGGTATATAGCTTGTCTGCGAATATTCCTCACAAGGAGGGAATTTTGGGTCCACATACTTGGAGTTCACAATATACGAACTCATGGCCATTAATTTCTTGAGGGTAGAAAATACTAATTTTTCTCGAGTTGTCTTTTTTCTCTCTGCATAAAGCCCTCCTACTTGCTGTCAACTGAATAAAGTTAGGCACCCATGTGACCGCATTAGCCAATAGAGGAAAGGCAGTCTATTAAGGGATAAGTATACACCTTGTAGCAATTTTCACAAACTTCACGAAATATTTAAATTATAAGGGATCAAGCAGAAGGCCTAATTTAATGCAAGAATACTTGGATAACCCAACACTAAAAAAAAAAAATAAATAAATAAAGATCAAGTAATCATGGCAATATCTGCACTGTCAGAGGCATCACTGCAGCTTAACCGTTGTTGTCTTTTCCATAAAATTAAATGTTAAACAGCACTTTGAATTTTGAGGGTAACTTTAGTTTAAAGTTTAATGGTTGTTTATTTAAGTACATCAAATGTGTGCCACAGAGGTTTCACAGAGGGAAAATTAACAAAAGGTGCAAACCACCCCACCACAAAAAGGGGGTTCAAACCATAAGACAATTGATGAGAACGGTCTTTGTCAAGAAGGGGTCACCCAAAAGTTACAAGAATCTCATCATTTCATCTATTCTGTTCCTTTGAAAGCGATCTAAAGGGCTTAGTGACCGACTGAAAGAAGTTTTGGGAACACGTGACAAAAATATTGACACCGAAAATGAATTAAATGCTTAAACGCCAAAATAAATAAACAAACAAATAAATAAATAAATAAACAAATATTTTGGTTTAGTATTTGGACACTATCATCAGTAAGCAAAACAATAACAGCCACACATTTGAAGGATTAAAGTTGCCTAATCAACACACATAGATGGAATGGATGGACACACACACACACACACACACACATTTGTATGCATATACAAGTGTTTGTAATAGCCATCATTTTTAAGACTCCTTTGCAGATAAACTTGCTTCTACTTTAATTGTAAAAAATAAATTAATAATAATAATAATAATAATTTTGTGCCTTAATGTCTCAATGGTAATGGTAATATCCACAGATCTAAAGAAAGAAGAGAGTAATGAAATATTTTATTTTGTTAGTGTAAAGAGTGGGAACTAAGTTACAAGAATCTCAAAACTTTCCAGTGATTCAGAAAACAGCATAGGCTCTATATATATATATATATATATATATATATATATATACACATACACACACACACATGCGTGCTCAGGTAGGAGGGCCTGATATTAAATCGAAGGTTTTGCATCGACCATATACTCCCCTAGAATCGAATCTGTGACCATGATTTTTTCACACAAATTCGGTTCTACAGGGTATATATAGACGACGGAAAAGCAGTATCCAGGAACAGCATTTGTGAAAACATGTTGCACAGAATCCTTTTCGCCTATATTGGGTTGAATCTTTGCACTATTAAGGGTATAGTGCGGGGTATACGTAGGTATACGGTGTATTTCCACCTATATTTCTGTCAGTTTACAGCATAGTCATCGATCCACCAAAAGGCCATTGAAATACATTCGAGAGCAAACCGATTTTTCCTTTGTGATCCACACATCTAGGCCTACCTAATTGAGTGTGCATACTTTTCCTGGGTCCATTACACCAATTGAAAAAAATCGCTACAGGCATGTATTTATTCAGTGTAAATCCATGTACAATAACTAGGAGAGTGTGTGTGTGTGTGTGTGTGTGTGTGTGTGTGTGTGTGTGTGCGCGTGTGTGCGTGCGCGCGCTCGCTCGCGCGTGTATGACATGGAGGGAAAGATTACACTTTTCGATTGCACGACAGCATATGGGCTAATTGTAGTGCATCGCCTGTTTTATATGTTGAGATAGTTCAAAAGAAATGATCATGACGCCCAGCTACCATAAGTAATTAAGGCCGTTTTGGCATTACAGAAATAGATCATTGGCCGACTGATTAATACATTTATGTCATTTCCACCAAAACTATTAAAAAAAGAATGCTCCTGGTTCCTTGACAACAATAAATTGCGAAGGCCAAGCACCGAGAGGTCAGACCACATCGTTTACGAACCCATTAAAAAGTTTCATTATTTTTCAAGACAACGGCCGAGTACGTGGAGTACAAAAGTTCAAGAATCCTGCGTGATCTAACTGATCACCATGTTCGCTGGCCAAACCTAACATCCGACTTCCTGGGATGGTAACCTGAGGCATCATCTCGTAATAAATGAGCAAGAGTCATGGTAATACTATAACAAAATTAATTAATTCTCTAAATTGCCCATTTGCGGGTACTTTTGGGAGGCGCAGTGACTTTTAATGTCATACAAGTCCGCAAAAGCAAGGACAATAAAGGATAGGTACCAAATGGAACTCAATTACGATGGCCAAACTACTTGTTTGCCAAAAATTGTGAACATTTGTGAAAAAGACCATTTAGATACAACCATCTCCTCTCATACGAATTGTTGTCTTGATATTTGGTTACGAAAAATATTATGCAAAGAAGAATGAAAACGATGGAGGAATGATTCGTGCAATGTAAAGAAAGACGGAATATTGAAAATATAATTTCAGTATACTAAATAAATTTTGAAATGTAACTTTTTAAAGATAATATGAGATTGGTGAAACACAGCTAGTTCGTTTATACCGTCCCACATGGATAATGCAAATTCTATTATTTGTTAGACAGCGTGACCCGCATTTCACCCTTCCGCCCAACTTGTTCAGACGGGTCAAAGCCGAGTTACTGATGAACAAATGAGTTTAAAATCACCTAGTCCACCACGAAAAGCTAAAAATTAAACCACCAAAATGCACTTTCTAATTCATTCAAATTAATTTTAACATTTTTGAAAATTTGGCCCCTGCAGTTTTCTGACATTTGGATCAGATTAATCGTTTGAATCGCGAAAGACAGAAAGAAAGAAAGAAAATATGTAATTCGAATTTCAGTATATAAATATTCATAAAGTATTCTTATATCTTTTGGATTTTAATCAAATGTCTTGGGCGGTGTCCTTTCGATGCCAGCAACTTGATCAAATATTTTACTTGAACACGTTTAGAAAAGAAAAACTTAGCGGGCATAGCTGTCTCAAATATGGCCGCCACGTTTAACTTCAACACCAAAACCATACAAAGAGCAACATGAGAACAACCTGTACTTTAATTTCTCTTTGATTTTATTCCAGAGAGGGCTGATCGGAAATATGATATTCACTAACAATAAACGTGTTCAGGAGTTTGTTGGTTGCACGTATCTTCTCACTGATTATTTGTAAATATAAGCTTTTAACATACGTTATGCTGTGTGGTTTATGTCATTACCTATTGAAGAAAATACAGTTAATATTTAGAAACATAAAATTCATTTTTAAAGGAGTCTTTGCCAACAGCATTATTCCCTGGGGGGGCGCTGTATACTGAGAGAACTACACAGTTCATATCAGGCAGAACTTGAGGCCTGTAGGCATACACAATTCATAAAATAATAATATCGTAATGACCCTGCGATGAAAATAAAAACAAAAGCATTCCAGTACTAAAAAGCCAACAAGACTTTCACTCAACGGCCCATAGTTTCGCAAAAACTAAAGGCAAGTTGCTTATTCTCAGCTGTTCCATCAATTAAGCATTTACAATGAAAACGTTATTCTGATACAAAATACTGCATTCCATTCAATAAAACAAAGGAAATTAAATCAACCGCCATTCTAAAAACAGGCAATTCTCCAAGGTCAAATGTAGAACAAATCGGACCTTCTCAGCAAATGTTCTTATAACCGAATGAATATGAATGTCTCTCACATGCTATGCGTCAGATTTCATTTTTGACATGTTTATGTCAGTTCCTCTCCAACAAGGAAGCTAACGAGCAAACGAACTTTGTTTTTTCGTTGTCGACACGGTCAATACAGACATTATGCAAGCTGCAAAACTTCCGAACCAGCCTTCTCTTATTGACAACTGTTTTTTTTTTTTTTTTCAAATCAGCCTTTATCACTTGCTGTTTTGGAAAGTACACCCATACCTTCAAATAGGGCTGAAAAAATAGGTAAGTCTGCCTTCAAGAAGTGCATGCGCTCTGAAGATCTCATGACATCAAAATTCATACCTTACTCATACTCACACAAGCTCACAAATACGGGGAAATAGCAAGCTTACTTCCAGATCCGGTAAAATCTAGTGGGTGCCAGCAAACGCGCGCGGCCATGATGCGGTTGAACCAGAGGTTAATCCTTGCTTCCACCAATTCAAAGATCGCTCCGCAATTCCAACCCATCTGCACTTCCGTGCTATTATACAATGTGAATTATATTTTGGCTTGTCAACTCCCTGGCCATAAAACAAAGTTTAATGGAATCACGTGCTCCCTCATAGCCATTCATGACACCGCTTTGGTGCCATAAATAACCTTGTGAGTTGCACTTATTCAATAACAGCGGTTACATTGATGCCTCTGAAATGCACGCCGTGCAGAGGTCTGTGTTCGCTCCCCGAACGAAAGACGTGGGAAACTTCGCACGGATTGTATATATTCATTTCTTTTTATATTCTTCCACTTAAGTTGAGGATAATAGCTGTTTATTCTAAAAGTTAATTCACTTTTATGGCTTTTAGGGGTCAAATTCAATTCTATCCCGAAACAATTTGACTATAGGTTGATAGCACTGAGCTGTGAGAAAAATAAAATAAAATTTATTTTTTTAAAAACTGCACAGAAATTTTCCTTTATTGGTGTGATCGATGGGAAAGTGTATTCTGCCTTCCTTGCATAACTCGTTAGCACAAAGTTGGTGGAACATTGCTCTTGACGGTTTGCTGTGGTTCGCTGGTGTAAATAGCAACGAAAATGTTCCTGATTCTTTTTTAGGGCAGATGAGAATAGTTTGAGTCCCTTTACGAGCAAAAATATTGAATAGTCCCCCCCCCGTTGAATCCTGAAATTTTTTGGTGAAAAAGCACGGCTGAGCTTTAAAATGCAAGTGCATTTCCACAGTCCCAATAATTCTTCTAATTTTTTAAATAATTCGAATGTGTCGACTTTGTAAGCAAAACTCCTTATTTAATTTTATGAAAAATAAAAAAATTCTTATGAGGCAATTATGAAATAGGTCGGCCAGATTCGCCAGGTAACGATTTCAAATTCGACCTCGAATTTCGCCTGCAAATATTGGGTTTTGCAATGTGATCTTGTTATAACATGGCATTTTGTATACCCACTAACTTTTCATTGTAAAAAAATTGCCTCGATTGTCAGTTTACAAAGAATACGGAGAGAATCATTTTTAATAACTGTATTAGTCAGCTGAATGTATTTTGATCAACCGTTTCAGAATTCTTTTGAAACAACTGGCTGGATGTCAGTTGAAATATGACATAAGTTAGTTTGTGTGTGTGAGTGTGAAAATATAAGGACAATATTCAGCTTGGCACCAATAATCCTTAATCCCTCACTCAAGTACCCATCAACAGAGTTTACTTTATATTTTAATTTCTCTATAATATCCCCGTATAACATAAAAAAGTGTATAGACCATAAACTCGAGCATTCCTTTATTCTGGGGAAAAAAAAGCATTCGGTTGCATGATGCAAGCAAACAACAGAGGAACTGGTTAATGTTCACCTCTGGGGAGAGATGCGGAAAGAATATGCGGATGCAGAGCGTCGGACTATTGTGCAACAGCGCCTTCTGCCGGATGGAGAGTAACAGTAATGTTTATGAAGGGCAACACTCCAGCTGTTTCCGTTTGTGCGCATGCCTCATGGCGAACTAAATATCTGAAATGCGGAGAAATTAATTGGGTAAACCCAATTCAAATGATTAGCTCTGGAGAAATTAAGAGCTTTTGTAAACTCTGCTTAGTAATTCTGGATAGCCACTCTGGAAGTGAGAACGGTAATCTGCAGCCACGTCAACTTATGTTTCGCTCAAGATCACTCAGAATACTCTTGGAAGGAGTGGCACGTGACCATGACGTATGAAGTGTTTTCATTGCCTGGTTTCTTTATGATGCTATGATTTTCATGGGGCAGGTGACATGGTATCACATTCAGCTTGATAGTACAATACTCAAATGCACTCCAAGAAATTCGAAGTAAATTATATAATATTCAAAAGCCTTTGATTAAATTAAAACTACTAAATTAACAACTTTTCTCAAACGGACACGTTGGCAGTCTCCCCAGAATCAGCTAAAAAAAAAAATAAAAAATTTGCAAGGAATTTCACCACTGTATTTGCAATGTTTGGCATGATGCTAGGAATATTGCTAAGCTGTATAATATAAAAATAAAAAATGCAGCCCGGTACCCTTTTTATTTCCGGACAAGCCGCACAGAAGTGGGAAATCATCTGACGGAAGTAGTTCTCAGTATTTGATGTGCCTCTTTACATATTGGTGTGTACAATCGAAGTCAGCAGTGTTTCTCATTTTTGAAGCAAATGTAACACCATAGTTTCATAGGCATAGGCCCACTTAAAATCAGATACAGACCAATGAAAACTGAGCTTATGATAATTCCTACTCACTGCAATAAATTTCAAGACTGTTTAACTCAAAATTAAATTTCCCATTCGCCTCGAAAACAGATACAAACGTGAAAGAAAAGTTCTTATATAAATTTTGAGGCCTAACTTAAATGTATGAGTTGTCTGTACGTGTTGTCTCAAATGTAATAGTCAAGGCAATACGCATTTTGGAGCTCACATTTTGAAAACGTGAAGAGTAAAGTTGTTTTGACAAAACGTATTACGTCACATCAAGTTGATGAGAATAAGCAATTGGATATGACCTAAAACCACTGTTATTTTAACAGTGCTGTCGCTGGTAAACCCCATTTTCAATTTCGTTGCTGAGACCATTCAATATTGCCGCATTGCAGAGATGCGGTTGACTAAGTGCTTTAGCTGCTGCCCGCCAATCGGTGGAGTACAGTCTTTGTTCTGCAGCTCCCGTCCTCTAGCTGCCGAGGGAAATTCCAATGTTACTAATTTCTGGACAACAGAGGGAACTAAATCGTGTTTTTAACGTCATACTCCTTCAGCCAAAATCTCAGGCGGATGGGACTTCGGTGATCCATAATGGTTTTCACATGGAAATGTCTCACTATTATCTTATAAGCATTTCTTTGTTTCGTGAGCTCAATGATAGCCCAAAGGGTACCTTAAACTATAAAAGATAAGGACAAATCATATAACTGTCAGAAATCTCTCTCTCTCTCTCTCTCTCTCTCTCTCTCTCTCTCCGCTGCAACACGCATTTGCAGATACACACACACACACACACACACACACACAAGCCTTTGCAGAACTGATGGGCGCAGGTGCATGTGTGTGGTTATCTCCAATAATGTAGACGTCCAATGAAATATACCAACAATTGATCACTTGGGAGAGGGCTTCTGTTCAAACTATGATAATTTCTAAAATTAACAGAATCAGGTTTTACAACGGCTTACAAATAATTGTCAAATTATGACATCACCAACCTAAGTATAGGCAAGAAGTTTCAATGTAAAGGCGAAGGATGCAGTTTACGCAGGTCACGTACCCCTATGGTGACGGGTGGTATAGCAACATTTCAACAACTCACATCATTCGACATAACTCGTATATAGTAGTTCAATAACGAGCTTCTCTAAATACTGAATAGTTTACTCACACCAGCACTTCACCCAACAGAAGCAGAGCATGGTATTTCCCGTGCGTCAGTTGTCATCGGTAATCGATAACCGTGGTGTATCCGCAAAATCTTTTCACCTTTATCCAACGACTACAACTACTACTTATAGGAATAATAATAATAATAATAATAATAATAATAATAATAATAATAATTCACATGCAATGGGCCCACATATAATATACATACAAACGAAATTGAATGAACAATAGCCTACCTTTTAAGTTGAGGGGGCACATTTTTAGGGTTATGATTCTTTAGGAATCTGGCGATTCCAAAATTCCCCGTGCCCTTCTAAACCGTAATTTGTCGACTAGCAAAGTACGCCATATAGACCACTTTTATAAGTGATGCAAGCATGATGCAAACGCTCATACAACAGTAATGTTGAATACCTTTGGTTACAATGAAACCTGCGAGTTCAATGAATAAGTGCCTTATAAATAGACGATATTAATTAGCATACCGGAAGCTACGACAGATTTCACTGAAAAATACGATGTTTGCTTACATGGCCTAAATTGATACATGTCACTTAGTTAAACACAATAAGAATTTGGAGAAGCGTAAAGGTAGTAATAACAGGCGAAAAAAAACATCGCGTAAAAACGTTTACTTACCCGTCAATGCTGATAGCTTTTGATAATCCATATTGCCGGTATGTCTTCAATGACGAAATACTATTTCTTCATAATATGAAGGATTATCACAGATTTTAGCTTATTGTGTTGAATAATGGGATATATTCAGCCCTCAGCCTCGAAGCAAGCAGTGAGAGGGAAAAAAAAAAACGATATCAAAGCTATCAAAGTACAGAACTCGACTACAGACCTCACGCTTCCATGACACCAAAATTAAAATACTAATATTGAGAGAGAAGACAGAAAGGTCGGGCTTGAGACGCCTAAGCAGCAGAATGCGGTGAAAAAACCGCTTGGGAAATCAGGAAAAGGGGCCATGAAGACGTTAGCTTCTTGCACATGACCAGTGGCATCCAATGACAGGCGATAGTGGCTCATAAAAAGGTCGATTACGAAGTTGTAAATTGTCTTCTAACAAAAAAGAATTTGGGTTGCTGTAGTTTCTCTCGGTATTTGCGCATAATGGAGGACGCCATTCCCTATTTCAAATGAATGGGAATAACGCTCTCAAACTCGATGAAAGGGATATTGTGAGAAACCTGGGAATCGTGAGAAAAAAAGTAAAAAAAATCCACAGGTTCAAAAAGGAAAAAAGTTTGTTCTTATTGATCAAATTCGTTAAACGAAGGCTTCGCTTGAACGCCCAGAATGCCGTTTATGTGTGCGCTTCATGATTTAATTTGAAGTACACATAATAGGCATACTGGCAATGAATATCAGAGATCCTTTGGAAAACTACATTTAATGCATGCCGAAAGAGCTTTTTGGCTCTCAAACCATACGCTTTTAGATACAAATACTGGCTACAAACCATGTATGTCGTGCCAATGCATGTATATGCAACATAAATGAGAACACGTATACACTCGCTCGCGCGCGCGCACACACACATGCGCGCACACATGCACGGCACACACATTCACTCACTAAGGCAAAGGGTAAATCCACTCAGAATATTTTGAAACATAATTTTACTTGAAATTGATTCAGATGGGATACACTGATAAACTAAAATTTAAAATACAAAAAGAGAGCCAAATGAAGCTGCACGAATCAATTGATTACTGAAAATTTCTTAAGGCAAAAAAAAGAAAAAGAAAAAAACAAACCTGCCCGCTTCCACTGCATAAGCAAGGCCTATGTTGACTCAAACACACCGATGCGTATTTTTCATTTTTCCACGCTGAGAAGGTAAAAACAGAGAACACACATGAAGAACAGACTAGTACCGCCATACTGTAAGTGAAAAACTAAAAAAAAATGTAATTTTGCCGTAAAAGTAAGGTGAAACATTAGTTATAATAATAGGCTTTTACTGGCTTCTGACGCATTGCCCCTGCAACGTTGACATAAAGCTCTGCTATTTTTTTTTTCGGAATATTTTCCTATTATTATTATTTTATTTAATGAGCATACTAGAGTGAAAACTGCTTGCGTGTATATGTGTGAGGGTGAAGGTTTTTTTTTTTTCTAACTGGGTAGGTTTGATACAACACAAAATTCACGGTGGTTTTGTTTCCAGCACACGCACTGTATATACTGAAAACGTTCAAAAGAAAGGGGGGAAAAAAAGAAAGAACCGCACAATTTCCTGAAAGGTGCCTGTCGGACCGCCGAAAAATACAATTATAAAAATATCGGGCAAGCCACTGGGCAAACGACTCTCCAAAATGAAAAAAAAGAAAGAAATAAATTGAATGAGTGCAAATGATTTTGTTATAAATAAAAATTGTTTTAAAAAATCGAAAGCATAATAATAAAATCTACCGGTTTCGGAATTTCCATGAAGACCTACTTTGAGCTAGGCTGCGTAGCGACCTTATAGGCCATTATTGCTTTTTTGGTGTATTTTTTTATGAACACAATTTAAGTTATTGCAACGCAGAACTTGAAAATCGAGGACTAATGACCGATTTTAATAATTACTTAATATTGATATGTTTGTGTGGACTTGCATGCATTTTCTCTGTGTGTGTGTGTGTGTGTGTGTGTGTGTGTGTGTGTGATTAAAATATGTGAAGACGGGTCGGAAAATAATGATGTTTGTCAATTTATTCCTGCTTTATTTTGACCATTCTCCGTCTGATAAAGGTCCGCTTCAATTTTGTTGGGCTGCGAGGTTGGAATTTTATCTTTGTTGTTTTCTTTTTTCCACTTCATCCTCCTGTTTTGGAACCAGATTTTCACCTGTCTTTCAGTCAATGTTAGTGCACGGGAAACCTCAATTCTTCGTTTTCTTGTCAGATACGGGTTAAAGAGAAATTCTTTCTCAAGTTCCAGGGTTTGAAATCGGCTATATGTTTGCCGGCCTCTTCTTCGTCCAGGAGCTGAAACAGAGCCACACTGCGCATTATTAGAAAGTAATAGCTAATACATATAACCACAATTACACTGGCATAAAATGGAGAATGGTAGAGCGAGAGGAAGAAACAGGAAACTGAGAGTCCACATTGGCTACAGTTTTAGGACTGAAGTGTTAGGACTGAAGTCGTCCGATATACTTGATTTGGAAGCAAGTTTATTGCTGCCAACCTTGAGGTCTCATCCAGGGAAACATCTGAGAGGGAGACGAGTTCTGATTTAAGCATTCTGGTTGCCAACCTGAATTACTACTTGACGATTTACAGTTAGGGTATTGTAGCTCGGCCTCGTGCTGTGTCGTAAAGAGTTGCTGTCTCTGTAAGTTATCGTATCCGTAAAATTTAGAGCGGTCGCTAGGACACGTAATCCCACAAGGATTCGGTTGGAAACTTGCATTCTGTATAGCTGCAGTCCCATGATGGTAGAATTCTTGGCCCTGCGCGGAATGTTGGAAACCTGCATTGTTACCAAACATCACTGCGTGCCCAGGGCTGAGATCTTGAGAAAAAGGAGACTCGTAGTAGGCTGGAACTATGGTCTCACCCGGTTTGTATTTTGAGAAGAAGGGGTGGACAAAATACGAGCTCATCTCTGCCATAGGCCTACTTGCTGAAAATAATAACAGATCAATTTTGATCGAGGAAGTCTGTCATACAACAGCCTGCTTTGTACTCGCAGTGCTTTCTGAAATCCAGCAGTTGAGCAGGGAGAACACACATTTGTGTGCACGTGAGTGTGTGTTGAGTTGAGCACACCCGAAGTCTTTGCTGTGTCCTTTTGATCATTGACCGTAATGAAAGTAATGCCTGACTGATAATGCTTTCCTTCGTTTTACATTTAACAGTCCCGAGGCAAACAATCAGTCTCTGCGATCTGAATATTTTTGTCGACAAATCTAGCTTTAGCGATTTGGTTAAGATAAATAATTGCCGAATTGATTGCCTATATTCCACGCAGGCTTTCCACGTAAATGCAAGCGACCGAAATCGGCCCATACATAAGTAAAATGCCAAAAACCACAGTATGACAAACTATTGGTCAGGACAGGTTTGAGTCTGGGATCGGAAAAGTGAATCTCAGCGAATGGGTTGGCGACTTCAAATATGCGAATTAATGTTTAAGTGAAGATATATCTAAGTTAATAAATTGTTATGTCCTGCGTTTGCAAAGTGCAATGAACAAATATAGTAGAAAATTTGCCTAAACCAGACTAAATGTCCTTATCTTTATTGCTTTCAATTAAATAGGCCTAACCACTAAAAGCTTATGCAATTTATAACGTAGAAATTAAAGAAATCCTCCAGGTGAACAGAGTGGCCGAAATTCCAAGGTTAATTGCTATTTCTGCATAATGAAAAGCATGACCATGAATATCTTTCCTATTATTTCACCCTTGGGTAACTCGGAAACTTACCAGGCCAAATATTCTGCATGCCCGAATGGTTTTGACGTTTGACCTTAAACTGAAATTTCAGCTGAAAGCCTGCGATCGAATAGCTTTAAATCAGCTATCATAAACATAAACCAATACTCCTTGTTATTACACACAAGCTATTGCTCACTTTTTGATATTACTTCTGAGAAAAAAAAAAAAATGTGTGTGTGTGTGTGTGTGTGTGTGTGTGTGTGTTTCATTCCTTGTACCACTGGCAAAACTCGCATAATTATATTTCCTGACCCATAAGGTGGAAATGTAGATGGTATTTGACTCTCAGCACAATTATTAGGGTAAAAATGATTCGGTTCCCTCGACAAACCGACTGCTTTACGCTTCAGAAATACGTCTCCAGCATTATGATGCGAACCACAGCTTTAGTAAAAGATGGTGACGTGATTTTTGCGCCATAAAATTTTAAGCTTTTGATTAAAAATCGAGTCGTCATCGGCACAATAAACTTCCCAAAATAAATATGAACGTTCCAGTGACGCTTTTACCTTTGGTTTTTTTTTTTTTTTCTAGTTAGTTAGTTAGTTTGATTTTTTCAAAAATCTTAAAAATATTTAATGAAAACATATCTTATTTGATGGCGTGATCTCCTTTTACTTGTTTTTTTCTTCTTTTTAAACTCTTCAAATTTTAATCGTATCACGATTTTTGGTGTTATCTCTGCGCTTTAGAAATAAAGCTACGGGATTCTTCTTTAAAAGTACATTGCTATTTAATTTCATTGTCAACGCGATCCAAAATGTGATGTAGCCTAGATGTAAAAGATGTAGAATTGCTATTATGGGGCATTTATTGGAAAATAAATATTTCAGCCGAGATCAAAAATCGTCCTTGTCCGGTGGGACAAGAGCGTCCTCAAGTGGTCATACAATTTCTGTCTCTGGTTATAAGTCCTCATCATGTCAACGGTAAGTAAACACCAGTGCTTCCAGTTTACTGGGACTTCGTCATCTTCAGAAGTCAAAATAAACACTGTTGTTCTTAAATTGAATCTGATCTGTGATTATGTCTCAGCACGTGATCGCGTAGGCCCAGTGACACATCGGCTCAACCAACTGTCAAGGTCAATAAAGGACAAAACTTCAGTAGGCCTACAGTAAAAAGAAAAATTAGGGCCTTGTTTAAAAAAACAAACCAATGTGAGTTTGAAACGCACAGCTTTTAGGGATCAAGCTGATTGGAATGCTCATTTTTGAGCACGTGTGCCAAATCAGATGTTTCCATATGATAAATAATGTTGCATGTCAATCTCAGAAAGCATATCTCGTTTTCATGAGTATTGATTTTTTTAAATTATTATTATTACTATTATTTTTACCTAACGACTCTCTGTAGGCTGCACCAGGGGCTCGCCTTATTCCATTAGGTTTGCATTACGAAAAATAAAAAGGTTTGCATTTTTTTTGTACGAAACAGACAAAAACACCCAAATAGCACAGTTTCAAAGAAAAGTAAAATTACAACCCTTGCCCATAAACTAATTTAGACCAGACGTCTAGCCATCTTAATGGTTTTATTGGGCAGCGTTTCTTCCTGCTCTAAAACAATTGTAGGTAAAGTTTCGTCAGTAAATTGCGTATCCATGCAACACCTTTCTCAATAATAAACACTTTATTAGCGGGATATATTCGAACAATGGACTCCTGGAACAGAGGGAAGAGGAGACTCAATGCCCGCACACTAATTGCAGAATTGTTATATACATTGGCGGAAGTCAAAAATGGCTTGAAAGGGCCGCTCTGATTTGATAGCCTTGAAGAGCGGTTAAAACTGCTTCGTTCATGCTGGTGTTCGTAGTCCCCATTCGAATGTCTGGTAAACGGTATAAACGAAAACCTGACATAATAAAGCCAGATTGCAGATTGAATCATGTATGACACGGCTGAACTAAAAAAAAAAAACAAACTCTCAAATCATTTAAGCTTTTTCATTATTACTATAAAATTTAAGGTTATTGAATTATTTACGAATGCTCGCTCCAATCCTGTCCAAACCATGCAAGTAAAAAGTCGTAAAAAGACTATAGTGATCACGAAAAGCTTATATATATATATATATATATATATATATATATATATCTCAGCGAAACAGGATTAACAGTAAACAAAGATAAGTGACATTAAACCTGTCAAAAGGTGTTTCTTGACCTAACGCAAAGCTGCTAAAGGTTGTAATATAACTTGGCCCGGGAAGCCTGTCGCATACGTTCTTAATTTAGGCAATATATTTCTGTCTATGAACCGCAAGCCAAACAGGATTCCAAATAAAACGGTACATTGTGTGTCTAGCAAGCCATTTTAATAAGTTTTTTTTTTTGTCAAATCTTGTTTACCCCTCTTGTTGACCCTTTTCAAACATGATAACTTATTTTTCAACATATTGATTAAAGCAGCGTCTTTTTGTATTCATCACTGCACAAAGTTCAGAAAACAAAGGAACACTTTCATTTAATTTTAGTATCTGGTAAAACATGAAAAGACAAAATAAGCCTCGGGATTAATTTAAAATTAAATATTTCTGTTAGCCACACGGTTTTGTTTTTTTCTGTGATCGTACAATACTTTTATGCACTTCATACATTTCCAAAGCCAGTTTTGAACACATAATAAAATTATAAATATTTACAGAGAATACTGTGGAGGTAAGCTACTTTAGCATTCATTATTTGAACTTTTCAAATGACATATGAACTTGAGTGTAAAATTTACAATTCATTTTAAGACTCATTATTTATTTAGTTAAAAGCAATAATGGACATGGACAGATATTTTAGCCTTTCCATAACATGTATAGACAAACAAACAAAGCAATGTCTGGTACACAATGTCCTAATCGAGGTGTTCTTCTAACACATTACTGGATACCACATATACATCAAAGGTAAAGCAATTCAGTCCTTGTTCTTCGAGTCTGAGGTTCGTCATTGTTGATCCTTACTCCCCCGCTCTCGGTTCATCTTCTTCATCTTCATTCTTCTGTTCTGGAACCAAATTTTTACCTGCCTTTCAGTCAAATTAAGAATTCTAGCAACTTCGTAACGGCGATCTCTTGTCAGGTACATGTTATAAAGAAATTCTTTTTCCAGTTCTAGGGTCTGGTATTTTGTGTAGGGACATCGCTTCTTTCTCGTGGAACGTGCATGAATCCAATTAGCCGAGGGGTTGCCTGGAAATGGAAAAGGGGACATAATAAATAGGAATACTGTTTAAAATGCTGCGAGCAGCCACATGACTACTAAGCAAAGTACATCTTGGATACCATTGTGTTTCTCTGTATAATATCTAGAGACTGCGCAAGTTTCTTTTAAATGAAAAAAAAAAATGCGCATTAACGCTGTTTTAATTTTCATTACCCATTTCCAGCCATGCACAGTTTTTTTTCTCTCTTCGGACTATAGAAAGATACTAGACATCTTTATAGGTTAGTAAAACCCCCAGTTTTACACACCCCGGTCGTACAGTTTCTAAGGCTGTAAATCAAGGGGCAATTTCATTTACTTACTTGGGTCAAGTTGCTGCTGTTTCTCTTCTTTGGGTTCGCCGTGGCTCGAAATATCGCTGGTAATTGGCTCTTTGGTTGCTTTACCCTTGTTTTCCGATACTGTTCCACTAATGAAGTCCGGGACAACAGGAGTCTGTGCTTCGAATGCGGCGCACTCAGTCCTTTTCGACGATAAACTTTCGGGCTTTGTCCCGTACTGCCGACTGCTTGGATGGAAGCCGGAAAAAGAAACTGAGTTCGAGATTGGGTCGATCCACGAGCGGACATATCTGTTTTCTGTGCCTGCTAGTTGAGGCTGGTGTACGTAGGGATGATAAATCCCTGAAACGGCCGTGGACTGTGGGTGAACCGAGGACCAAGACGTGGGGAAGACGGCGGATTTGGGTGCGAAGCTACAAGACGAAAAATCTGCATTATCTCCTGCACCTGATGGCCTTGAGCTCGCGGTGTGCGAGCTCTGAACAAAGCGGGCTCCATACACGTCTTCTGCTTCATGTCCTATTATAGAGTCAACATAATAGTTACTAAGTGCACTACTAGTCGACATTTTTGGATCTCTTCGCGGTCATATAAAAGGCTACACTGTTAAAGATACCTTCCCTCTGAGCAATCATAGTATTTTGCTGGCTTCATCTTCAGTGATTGGTTACATGAATCACGTGATCATATTTACCAATACAGTGAATAAATCAATCCGCTTATAACGGTACGTTTAATTTCGACACTTTATTTGACAAACACCAACGGTAACCTATAATACTAGAAAGGAAATCAAACATTTATGTTAAAACATTTTTCACAGCTTTTGGTACCTGAGATGTTTAATAACAGAGGACGGTCCGGGACTATTTCTTTACGTAGACAGATTAGTGCACCCATTTATTTCATAACTACCACTCAGCAATGATGCTTTGGCAAATAATTTTAAATGTGTGCAAAATCTTACAGGAAATCGTCATAAGGTATGTTGTACACTCAACGCTTGTAAACTGTTTTATAGACTACTGAGCTGTAACTCCTCATAAAATAAACGTAATACCATGTCATAAAGAATAACATTGCTTTCGGATTTCCGTTTTATATTCCTCTGGTGTTTGTTCAATGAAGGGTAGTTCGGACGCATTCTGATACTCTTGCATATTTGGCGCGAGGGTAATCTTTGTGTACTGATTATATTTATTAAGAAGAGCCCCATAATGTTTTTATGTCTGTCAATAAAACATTTATGGGGTGCATTTGATTATACATTAATGTCCCCTTAATAAAACGGACTCTTGGCGGAACAAAATGAATCTGCATGGCGATGTATGAATGTATTAGTTCGGATTTAGAATTTTCGACCACTTTTGTCTTGGACTATCAAGCCGACCACAGGACTCTGAACAAATGCAAACCACCAATAGAGGTATTTTGACTTTCATTGCTATTTTTAATTAAAATGTCACATTCAAAGCAGGCTGATTTGTCATTCGACGTACATGCCGCAATAAACATGTAGCTTGAAACGTAAAGAAGTAAATAATTCGTAAAAACTAGTTTTTGACAGTTAATTTTACCGCTGAAATTTCCCCAAGCGCCCAGCCCTCAATTCACTGTAGAAAGGAAAGTAAGAGATGAGGAAACAAGGACGCATAGTCCCGGGTTCTATCATGGTATCTCACCATGCTGATGAGTAGATTTTCATGTCCAATGGTGAAACGAAAATTTACATATGGGCAATAATGTCTGGTAGTTTTTGACATCCGGATACTTTCTGTACACAGTTGTAATTTTGGACAATGCTTTCAGTACCTCTAAAGTGGAACATTTTTCCTTTTAAATGACAGACCTTGATAAACCATTCACATTGAGGCTTTAGAGAAAAAGAGAGGCAGTGGAAGTTCGCCATATAGGTCGGCAGTATTGTTATGTGACCACGTGTTTACCGATTACAGCTGCAGTAATGCTTGGAAAACTCCTCCGCAACGAAGACCCATCATCTCTCTTTTTCTCTCATACACACACACACACACACACACACACACGCACGCACACATACACGCACACCAACACACACACACACACACACACACACACACACAAGAACACATTGTTCTTTCGCACCTGCTGATTACAGCATCAAATGCACTGTCAAATTAAATTGTGATATTGTATATAATCTCAGTATCTGGAAATTTAATTGATTGTGTGTGTGTGTGTGTGTGTGTGTGTGTGTGTGAGAGAGAGAGAGAAAAATATACCCCTGAAATATTTTTTAACTACAAAAATATTAATGCGTCATAAGGATTTTTTGAATGTTGAGTATTTCGTCGCCAGCACTTCAATATTTATGATCAAATTGTCATCATAATATAGAATTTTAAACAACTTTAAGTTCTATCGCAAATTAAACCGATACTACTGCGTATTATGTTCATGACAATAAACGCAATTATTAAGAATTACATATAAGACTAAGTGATGCTTTGTGGACCTGTATATTTTCATATAGACAACGAGAAATTCTCGCGGTAGGGTGTGCAAGATACATTTGCAAACGTGTTACCTTTTTGTTATTGGCAACATCAACAAGAAAAATCACGTTGAAGGAAATGATATGAAAGATTGAAACATAAAAACTCCAGCGGGGCAGCAAGCGTTGGGGAGAAAAGTATGTCGATGGCACACTATGATTATTTATTTTCAACTACAAGAAATAAGGAAAAAAAGGTATATTCATATTTTGTTGAAAAGTAAAGAGGAGCCGAAAAAGTAAATAAATACATTTAGGCCAAAGAGGTCTAGTTTTGAGCTGAATTTTAGCCACTCCAATTCTTCATGGGTTTTAATCTCAAAATACACTCTTAAAACAATTCACCATTTACTGTTAAGATTGGATGGTTCGGAGTGTAACAGGAGTAATACTTTCAATTAACATTCCGAGATATCTCCACACATATTTACATGTCTCCCTTACATTTTATATTTGCATTTAAATACAACTGTGTCTCATATCCCCATCTTCCAGAGAAACTATTAATTAGAACTTCATCCTGAAAGTAACGTTTACTTCATCGAAATAGGATTCTCTTACGGCGGGGTTACGCTACACACTGGCTATAGCTGCTTGGTCGGCGTGAACAAAAGAGGTATGTTGCAATGTAATGGTATTGTTTTGAACTTTAAAACTATAATATTCTACACGATCGTTTCTCGCGGAAATTGCATTCATTTATGCAGTTCATTATGTTATCTTTCAAGACGACAGGCTTTATCCTTGAACGTATATTTTCAGCACTTTAGGCCATGTACATTTTTGGTATTTTGGGCCTCATAGAAAACAATAAATTTAAAATACTATCTCATTTCAGAACTATAAGCTACAAACAGAACCCTGTCATTTTATGAGCTCTACTTTCTTCTAGAACAAACAACAAGTATTTTGACATACTCAGTTTATTGCAAGATACATGCTACAAAACATGCATTATCGTCACACCATGTCAACAATACTCATCACATCTACTATATCGAACTGTATAAGTTATATGTAAGAATGCGCAAAATTTAAGGAGTCCACTCTATGGACAAATTTTTTCGCTGATCAGTTACTAACAGTAAATGTGCTTTCATGTTCAAAATCATGGTCCACTGTGAATTTCAAAATAAGTCTTTTCAACGATGAGGATTTTCTTTTGAATCAGACAAATCAAAAACACTCCAACAATGGGTGTCGGCAGCACTTTAATAATTTAATACCTATATGTAAACGAGTTCTTCGTTACCCTGTGATGAGACCATTTAAATTACACAACGCGACACTTTAGTATACCATTAAGTGAATACAATAAAAGCATAACGTGGAGTAGCAAGTACATGTTATGACTTCCAGGCTGGAAAAAAAGAAACATTATGTCCAGTATTCCCCCGCACTGCATCATTCTGATGGAAGAAGGGAAATGGAAGAGAGGTAAAAAGAACACGCATTCTGGGCATGCTCACGAAAAAGTGAGGTTTGAGGTAAGTTCCCGAATTCGGTTTTCCCTGCTCATCTTCTTCAGTTTCATTCTTCGATTCTGAAACCATATCTTCACTTGGCGGTCGGTGAGGTTGACACTTTTACTGATCTCTAGGCGGCGCTCTCGTGTCAGGTACATGTTGAACAAAAATTCTTTCTCCAATTCCAAGGTTTGATGCTTTGTGTAAGGGCATCTTTTTTTCCGTCCGCTTTTCGCAGTCAACCAATTGCTCGTGGGGGGATCACTTTTACATTCTGAAAAATGGAATTATAGACACAAAAAATAAACGGAAAATCTTGACAACATCGACTGGATTTTGCATATGGACATTTCTATGAACTGTTTCAAGAGGACTAGGCAACTGCTACATGCAACTGCTATTGTTTCATATATTACAGAAGGAAAACTGTGAAATAAAGAACAATTAAGCTAATGTTTCTCAGGCAATTTGCGAAATATGGTGACATAAAAAATAGCGCGCCTATGCCTCATATAACTGGAAACAAATTTGAGAATCATATTCATTCCTTAAACATAAATTAATTTCTGTTTTGGCTTCTTACAATTATTTTAGTTGTTTGAAATCTTGGATATAGTGTGTTTGTTGTTATCTGGAGATAAGAATCTTAAAAAGAATTTAACAGTCATATCTAAAAACTGGCTTCTCAATGGTCTACAACATGTACTTACACACAGCAAATTAGTCTCAAATACTAATTGAAATTAACTTAGAAAAAAAATCATAATTAAAATGGTTAACATAGGAATATACCGTAATTCTGGAACGTGGCTGCAAACTGCAATAACTCAAAAATATTGTTATTTTATGTCCAGCACATTCTGTCGTAAAAAATGAAACACATGGCCCTATTAAGCACATTATACTAGAACAAAATCGGTAGGAAAAAAATAAATAAATTCACTGCATACATGCATGATATGCGATGACGCGAAGCAAGAGTCTTCTCCCTGTAAAAGCATTTTACAACAACTCTAGTACGGCTCTCATTAAACATTACGACTGTAGGGTTGTTTGTGTTTTACATTGGGTTTTATGATGCCGGATCGTTCGTACTACACTACAGCGCGCGATCAGTCCTTTTATGATACCCACCTTTCGCTTCCTCTGAGGCAATTCTGGGCTGGAGGCTGAGGTTTCAGTGGAGCAGTTCTTTTCCTCCAACAAATTCGACTTTGGATCTGGGCTCTCCACTGGTGTTGGGGTCTTGGCCGTCTCCTGGTTGTTCGGTAGTTCGGTTATTTTCTTTTCCACGTCCAGAAGCGAAGATAGCTGCGGTTTGGGAGTGACTCTGCTCAGTTGCAAAATACTGTTTGGGCTCGTCTCGTGGCCAAAGTCCTGGTTTTTTCCAGATGCGTAAGTTTGACTCAATCTGAAATAGCCTGGGACGGGAATTTCTGAACCATCAACAGAGCAAGATTCGGGAATCAGATTAGCGTATGCGGGGATTTCTGAAGAGCTGACCTTTGCTCTCTTGTCGGAATACATACAGCAAGTACTTTCTTCTTTTATGTTTTGTGAAAACGTGCACGTGGGCATCTGGGCGGAAGGTTGCTCTATTCTGCACGATCTGTTCGGATCTGCCCACGCATCAATTTGAGGTACATATGAATGGACATTCATGCCCATGTTTTGGTGGCTAACTTCTCCCCTTTTACCGAGAGACGGCATAAGTCCACAGGTTTGCATTCCATAAGTTCCCATTTCTGTACTGGATGGCATGTACATATTACCACTGGAGTAGAAACTGTCTGTTCTACAAGCGCTAATCAAAGAATCTACCAGAAACGTATTTGCTGCAGGAGAGCTGTTGGGAAAAGACATTTTGAAGATGTTTTAAAGAAGCGATAGATGTCCTTTGTAGGCTGACATATCTAGGAAAACAATCCCCTTGTTACTCGGGATGCCTCCCCGCGACCACATGACAACCACACCAATGAAATTTGAAAATGGCCTTGAGACGCAGCCTATTTTCACGTCACGTGGGCGTATTGGCACTTGATTGGGATCTCAGAGATGGTCAACAGCGACACCTGGAACACGGACTTGAAATTGATTCTAAGACAGAAAAGAGGCAACTTGAGCATTAAATACAAATTTTCACTTGACATAAAATATATAATAAAATAAATGTACTTTATTACGATCAATTTTCTCAACAGCCACATACACTTTATGAGGCAAATGTAATATTAAAACTCTCTAGTAAATGCTTATTTCTTTTCTTTTTTTCACCAAAGAGGATTTCATGTGCTTGTTCTTGCTTTATATGGGAAGCATTTAAAGCACAAGCACGCACATATGGGACAATCCAGCTTTATATCCGTTTATAAGTATGATTGCATACGCTTCGGATTAAATTGTTGTATAATGTAAGTATGCTTTTTATTTTTCCCTGAACTCATCCATTTAGGTAATAATTCTGAAATTCATGTTTGCTTGAATAGACTTTGTATAAGCATTTGTTGCCTAATTGACATCATAAGTACGAAAGCTTGTTGTGAACTTTTGAATGTATTTTCAGGAAAATCTGAGCGATCAATACATTCCTCATCTGTATTCGAGGGCTTCCAGGTAATTTTCTCGCTCTCGAAGGTTTTCAGAGAATTATACCCTTAGTTCAGACAGTTGTTCAACTATTTTATTAAGGAATCGATAGCGATTTTTTTTAAAGTGATAAGATTAATGAATTTAAATCCTCAGCATATTCTTTAAATGACTTGAAATCATAATAAATCGTTCTGATTTTAGTAAAGCAGAATCAACGCAATGAACTATTTTAAAATGTAAACTCGCCTGAAATGCAAAAATAGTGCTGGTCTACGGAGATGAAAACATTAACGGTACAAAAATTAGCGCGCGCAGACACCCCCGCACCGTGGTGTAGCTGCATTTAGTTTGCAACTAAAGCGCTTTTCATTCATGTGGCAACATGTAACTGGCACATAGTATGACGCAGCGGACCTACTATTGTTTAAGCGAATATATCGTGAGAACCAGTTCGAAACAATATTAGGACATTAGCGCTGTGAGCATAGTCCGCAAGCAGATGCATGTTCAAGGTTATCAGAGGCATACTCCGTGAATGATTTCTGTAGATCCAAATGTCTTGTAGTTAGTATGTCCTCTTATTTGCAAAATACGACCAGTGTGTTCATGCAGAAATAAGCTCAACTGTACACCCTTATATTGCATTTTGTTTTACTGATATTTTGGCAGAGGAAACTGAATATAAAAAAATAATAAAATAAAAAATCTCCCGATACGTTTTTCAGCAATCATTTTGTATTCTTTCAAGAAAACAGAATCGGGCCCCTTCTGCCCCTCCATACAACGAGACGGTCTACTAGTTCTCTAAAATCCCTTTGAACCAGAGCCAAGCTGCTGTATTTTTACACCATCATTTTGACACTGACACAAATCACGCAGCAAAACCGTGCACAATCAACAATTTAACATAATCTACTGATCGAGGCTTTACAAAAACCTCAAGAAAAAAAACTTCTCACCTAGGAAATGCGTTCCAATACAAACAATGGAGTACAGCGCCCGCACGCACGCGCGCACACGCACACTCTCGCTCGCGCGCGCGCGCACACACACACACACACACACACACACACATGCATACATAAACAGGAACACACATACATACATGCATACATAAACACAGACACACACAGACAGACGGGGACACACACACACACACACACACACACACACACAGAGACGCTCATACACCGCCCGCTTACAGGCACTCCTCCAAAACAAAGCCGCGCACGGCAGGACAGCAACAAAACTTTAATAATAGGTGGCCATATACGGTTATCTAGACAATTGTGGATAAATTTCATTCGTGATCTTATGGCAAAATCAGCTGAAACACGAGATTTTACGTTGCAATACTAATAGGCCTGCCTCACGGATGCTCTGAATGTATTTTAATAATGGTATAAAAGATAGACTTTTTCTCTTATTTTTAAATTTAATTTCAGTAGTTCACTTAAATTATTTTAACAACATTTTGTATTTTTAATTTGAATTTAATCTTGGATACGACGAATCTAAATTTAGTTTCGAAAACATGAACAGAGGGACACGACGTTTTTCAGCATGACTGATGAAAAAAAAAACAACGTAATATTAATTGACCAACTCCATAAGGTAAAGATTTCAAAGGAAATATTTATAAAATATACGATTGATCATAAATTATAACGGATAAGACAAAAGAATAAATGCAATGCTAAAAGAAAAGGTGGATAATGGAGAATGTAATTCTTATTTTACACACACATACACGCAATACAAGTAATTGCAAAACTTTCAATATTAAACCAAAATCACAGGACTGTATTGTTGTAAACAAAAAAATACTGTTTTTTTTTTTTTTTTTTTTTTTTTTTTACAGAAGGACGCAAGTTTAGAATGGAAGAGGAATGTACATGAGCTTAGATTTATTTCAAGAGGGAGAAGACAGCACCCATTAAATTATCAAAATACAAAAATAATTTTATCTATTCTGCTATGTTACATCAATTATTTACCCACTCCAACTGAATTCACCCTTGCATCAAATTAGCTGAAATGAGGTCTTCTGCTCCACTGTACTGGTCTCATCAGCACGGTTCCATTTACTACTGTTGTGATAAGTGTGTGATTGTGATCAGATAAATACTTTTTCTGCTAAAATAAAAAAATGAACTATTCAAATAAAAGAATTAATATAATTGCTGATAAAATACTTCGGAAAATTATAATAAGAGTATGTCAAAATAGCATTCACTAACAACAGGTGAATAACACTGATCTCCCTAAAACATTGTGTTAAATAAAAAAAGATCAAAATAAATGAACGCAATTTAAGTAAAGGACAAATAATACAAAATAATATAGGCTTATATGCATTAATTTTATCAAAGTTAAACTATTATAACAACACTAATTTGAGACAGTCTCAATAGAATATTTACATTTACAGCATGAGTAGAATCCAGTTTATTTCTTTCCTTAAGCCTTTTGCTGGCAGCGCGACCTCTTGTGGTTACCAGCAGAACTGACACGAAGGAAGGAATTTCACAAAACGGGAACCCAAATGGCAAATGCAACGGACGGACGAAAATGCTGCCGTGAAAGTAAATAACCACATCACATGAAAGAGTAAAGCAATTGAGTAAACTTTATTTTAATGAGAGGAAATTATAATTTTACCATTTTTCCCGCCCTCATATCCAAATGCTTTAGAATTTTAGCAATTAAAAGCAATACACCCGTTCTGGTAGGAACCACTCAATGAATAAGAAAGAACACCAGAAAAAAACTAAATAAATGAAAATAAAATAAGACATCGCATAAAGTTGTGAATTCGTGCCAAAGTCATCAGTTGGCTGTTCGTAAAGTTAAGTCTTTGCCATTTCGCAAAGCACGAAACATTACATATTTGAAGACATGGTCACATTTTTTTTCTTATTTGGACATCCTGATGTTTATCTAATTTTTCCACATATGCATTTTCAGTATTTAGTAATATTCTAAGAAAGTTGATCGTGCAAAGAGTAATAAGGGAAATATTTTATACAAGCGATTAAAAAAATCGTCATAGCACGAGCGCATTGGTCCGCAGCCATGTTGGAGGCCCACTTCTGCAGTGAAGAAATTATAAGACGGCCTCCCCTGAATATGACAATATCAAAAAATCCTGAGGTTAACTTGAAAAAAAGGCTGAAGATGACAACATTGACGTTACTGATGGTCAGTTAACAGATCTAAAATATTCCAAATATTCTAAATGCTTGCAGTGTTTAAGTAATCGTAACATCCAGGTTTTCACCCACTTTTTCCTCGAAACCTTTGTTTTGGTTTAAGATAGGCCTACGTTTTCAGGAATTAAGGGAGCCTTTTGTCGGCATTCGAATTGTATACCAAAAATGTTTTTTTTTTTAAATTTTTTTATTATTATTATTTTTTTAAATCAGCCATCTACACATTTAAATACACACCATCAAATTCAGAGGTGCTTTTCGCAGAGTTACTTGTAGAGAAACTAGGGGGTCCAACAGCCCCCAATTTAGACATTTACAATCAATTTTTATTATGTTGTCTAGACGGTTCAAGGTTTAGTAAACAGACATTGTGTCATTTGGAGGAAAGAAAAGAACAGAGCCGAACCCGATTGAAATAAAGTATTCAATTTACAGTCCTTCTAAATAAACAACAATGGAATGCCTTAAAACTAGTGGTCTTTTTTTTTTCTTTTAAATAAATTACCTTTTTGCTATTTTGCCCTAATTTTATATATATATATTTTTTTTTCACTCCCACATTCGCAGACATATAGGATGCAAGTTGCAAAGTTAGCTCATGCACGGCAATGCCAAAGCATTACAAAATCCAATACGTGCCCACGACAAATGATCTTTTAAATACTAATGATCAGTATGAAAGATATCAGATAAGCACATACACACATACATACACGCTGAGTAATTCACACACATACCAACACAAAAAACACACGCACACATGGCTTCCAGCTTACTGTGTCAATTGTCCTGAATTTGACAATTGAAATTATTTGAAGTTAACCAATTAGCAAAAACAATATGGTAACTTTAATTTTTATTTAGTTCCATACATAGCATGCGCCTATTAGAAATAAATGCACAGGTAGGTGCATTCAGTTATAAAATGCAATATTCCTTATTGTAATCAAATCATTTGTTGCTAATTGCAAATTATTCACAAACCAATGAATCTGGTAAATGAAATAAATAAATATAAATTGATTCACATGAATTACATTTAGGCAACATTCACCATTTAAACAGTTGGAGAATGAAAATGAAAATCGCCAAAGTTTCCTTGCTGGCCTAACTGCATTGAACAATGCTCAAGCAATTTTGTATAAACAAGGCGATAATAGTCAGTTGTTTCTTGCCGATAGAAGTCTCAGCTGCTTAAATCCACCTTTGCATAGTTAAAATAATCAAAGTTTATAAATATATGCTTTATTCGAAGTGACCGAAGTCGCCCGACTGTGCGCCAACGTCCCATCACCGCATATCATCCCATTTTGTTGAGGTCAATGTTATGATCAGAACTTTCCTTTCAAAGCAGAACATCAAAACAAAGGGTTCCCAGTGAAATACTGGAGCCGATCCCTGTTTAATTTTTTCTCTTTCATTCGTCGGTTCTGGAACCAAATTTTCACTTGTCGGTCAGTCAAATTTAGCATTCTGGACAACTGAAGCCTCTTCTCTTTGTTTATGTACACATTGAAAAAGAATTCCCTCTCAAGTTCTCGGATTTGGTATTTGCTGTAGGGGCACCTCTTTTTTCTTGACTTTGAAGAACCTGGAGTGCACGAGAGAGAGAGTTTTACAATAAGGTAATCTTTTTACGAATTTAACCAATTAAGAAATATGAATTCGAGTTCAAACACATCTGTCAATACAGTCTTAAACACGCCCCCTCCATAGACAGACGTAAACACATATATGGCAAGGATGGACACACACACACACACACACACACACACACACACACACACACACACACGCGCGCGCGCACGCACACACACACACACACACACACACACATACACATACACACGTACACACACTAACACGAGATGTTGTTTTTACTTTGGTTTCAATTATGTCTAATTAATAGCTAAATTCGTCTTTTTCCCCTTACACATATCAAATACAAGTCGGAACTCTGTCTGTTGCAAAGGCAATCTGCTCATGCACGCGCAATTTCATTACTTCATGACATATAAACAGATCATCCATTGACGTTTTCATTGGAAACAATATGGCAAGAATACCGCAATAACGATTGAACCTCGTGTAAAGTGTAAAATTGCAGTATCTGCCATGTTTGTTTGTAATACTCAGATTTTAGAAAGGCAACTAGACTAACATTATGTGTCAATAATGTGGCAAAAGCTCAGACTGCGTTCCTTATGGTAATATTTTTGTAACAGCAAAGCAAATCTTTTCGGGTATGTAAAAAAAAAGCTTGCGTTGTTTGGCTGTACATAAAATTAGACCAACAAAGTAGTGAACTTACAATCTAACCCTAATTTAACACGAAAACCTACTTGGACCGCTGTTCTTCTCTTCCACACAATTCGGTAATGAGGGCTCTTCGACGGCGTTCTCGGATGATTCCTGCTTCTGCAGCTCAGAAGTGTCTGTGGACAGTTTATTACATGCAGCATCTTCGGGGGTCCCGGATTCTGTCCTTTCCTTCGGCTGTTCGGAGTCGGGCTTCTCGGAGGCAGAATTAACGGTCTCAAAAAACTGGTCGAAACCCTGAGGAAGGACCCCGTTTCTTCCGACATTGGTGAAGAAATTGCATGATGTGTTTGATCCACCGTGGTGACTGTATAGTGACTCATTTTTGAATAGGACATCCGCTCTGGTCGAAGACTGGATTAGATCTCGGTGCATTATGTCTTCCGTTGGATAGTAGGAAGCGTAATTACCCCTGTAATGCCATTTACTTGGGTGATCGAGTCCATAGTCTCTTAAAGCAACTTCCCGAACCGGTTGGACTTGAGTAATATTGGAAGAATATGGAAAATTTACTTGACACGAAGTTGTCTGAGGTAAAAACGAAGAAACCGACGAAAAATTGGGAGCTGAAACGTAATATGTACAATTAGGCAAGTACATATTTGCCGCGCAGTTGTTGCGATCATCGTACTCCGTCATGTCTCCTTTTTGTGTTTGAGAGTAGGAAAAAAAACAACGCGTGTGTGTGTGTTAAACTTTGTCCATCTATTGCACTAGAGGCGCGTGGACAAGACTCGTGAGGAAGAAAACATAGGAAACGTAGGCTGACGTGCAATTCATCTTTGATCGATTCTTGAGGTAATTGTGTCATGTGATCCGGTAAAGAAATTACCATACATCAATATCATCCATTAAGGATTATCTTGAGCAACTCGTATGTGCACGAACAAGTCACGTCATTGGTCGCCTTGGTCTTACAGAAACCCCACACGTATATCTTATTTCCACCATCCAAATTAGGCATTTGTAAACAATTGCTGAAATACTGAGGTAAAGCCCTTCTTGGCCGTGGCGAATCTGCGCGGATTACAAAGATAAACACTTGCCCAAGTCTTTGCCGCACATATTGAATATTTCCAGACGATTCAGAGTAGGCGTTATTAAGATTATAAATGCTTTTGTCCATTATACCCGGCAATGAATGCCGGGACTTCGGTAACTAACTGTTGAAATTTGCGGCTTCTTCTCCATCGAATCCTTCAAGTCAATCTTGCAAATCATGATGAGACATTCTATGTTGAAACACTTAACGTATTGACCAGCTTGCGCGATGTTAATATAGCCCATATGCACTGACTTATCGAAACTGAAATGATAAATAGCCTTCATTTTTTGAACGCTGCCCGTCACTAAATGGTTGGCTAGAACGCGGGCATGGACCATCAACTATGAATCTTTGTCGACGCGGACAAATGCATGGAAATGGCATGAAAACAAACGAATGCATATGTAGCCTATTGAAGGCTAGACTCTATTCAAAGTAACTAACTACATGTTGAGCAACAACAACAACAACAACAATAATAGGCAAATAATAATAATAATAATAATACACAACAGAAAAAAGCAGTTTGATGTGTAAAAGACCCCTGATGTAGCCTATTTCCGAATAGTTTCACATCTACTCACGTGCGCAAAAAAGTGCATTTTGTTTCAGGACTGAACAGATATCGCGTTAATAAAAAAAAAAAAAAAACCATTCATACCACAGATAGACTCTATAGGTTCAAAAGATTTGGTCAAGTTTTAACAGCATTGTCTCTGTAATGCGTTAGACATGAGGTCAGGAAGTTACTAGGCTACCTCAATTCAAAATGTGCGAATAATGCGAACCGAGGGTGTAAGAAGCTAGACTAAGTAATAGTGTTGTTCTCAGAATACACAAATAAATTAAACAAGGATAAAAAAGGCAAAAGAGATAAGAACACATATAGGTTATGAGGTACAAATTCAATAAGCTTGTCATTACACATGAAACTCTTCATCATGTCTAAGGAACTATTAATTTGGATGGTAGTGCACGATATCCAGTTTTGCCCTTCGGTGCATTCGAGGAAATCTCTGTCACAGCTATTCTATGCTCTTTCGAGGTTCTCGTGGAAGGACTCAGAAGCAAGGGCAAACACATATATTGTGGAAAGAAAAAGACTTACTTTCCGTGGAGTAATTCCGCGTGGATTCCAAAATAAATCAGCTTCACCATCACGGTATTTTCGTTCAATATACTCAGAGTAGCAATCGAAAAACGCATATTTTAAAAAACCTGCGAGAATTGATGAACAAGGGAAAGATTCGCACTGCCAAGTACAAAAAAGCTGTTCCTGGCTTTGAACGTCTGTCGTCCTGGGCAGTGTATAGCCTACCCTGCTGTCCCCAATAACCGTCAGCACTCAAATCATTTTATTACTCGGACTCAGAGACACACTAGTCAAGGTAGTTCGTGGATTAAGCTTTCTGCATTAGCAAAAACTGCTCGTGGTTAAAGACAAATAAATAAATAAATAAATAAATAAATACTTACATTTAAGGTGGTTTGCAAAACAAAAGAATTCCACTCAGTTCATTCGACTTTTAGATCAATCGCTTTAAATCTCGCGCAGAGATTTCAATACCAGTTATTTTTTTCTCAATGTTTTTGCGACGTTAGTCGTTTTCTGAAAAAAAAAAAAATATTTGAGTTATCCTTCGCTTAAATATGGTGGCCTGTTAAATAATACCAAATAGACTATATTTATTCTTAAAATACCAATTTCAAAAGTATGTGCATGGTGTGCAGTAAACCGCAAACTGCGATTTGGCGATTTGATATGGCAGACGAAAATAACGTATATAGTGAACACTGCGCAATATGAGATATTAGGAGTCTTTCCACAACATAATAATAATAATAATAATAATAATAATAATAATAATAATAATTCTTCAGGACTCGAGTGCGTAACTGCACTTCCAATTTTTTAATCGTAGATATATCAGTGTTGCATTATATCATGTTGAAGGCCTAAAACTAGCAAAAGCTATTCCACGCATTCGGGAACAAAATGGACAGTTCCAACTCAAACCAGTGAACTGAGTATGAAACTTCCCCTTATCCGTCCAAATAATATGTTGCAGGAGATAACTAAATATTATGAAGGCCTACAACCTGGGCAAAGGCCAATGTACAGAACGTGCTAGGCCTTATTTGTTAACCGCAAAGCCCAAGAACTACGACATCAAGCCAATTCAAATGACCAGTAACAATTAAGTGTTCACAAACAAGTTTGCGCAACAGATTTTGTTTATATTTACGCCATGAATTCTCGATGAAATCCGGTTAATGTGGAAAATGTTCTTTGTTACTACAATTCACGATGAACCATCTCTAACTTGACCTTAACTTTGTTTTGGCGCCCCCACATCAGCGGCCACTAACAGGCATTCCCCGGCAGACATCACATAAACAAGGTGCAGGGGACAAGAAACACAGTCATCCCCGCTTCGACATTATAACAACGTCATTAAATACAAATATCTCCTGAATAAACAAGCAGTACCCCGATTCGCCGTGTAATGGTTAAACGGCGTAATTCTCATGTCATATCGTATTATTTAAACAAGAATATTTTACTTCACGTTTTACGCATTCCTACCTCTCTTCGTTTGATCTGAAACGGTGTGACAACGCCTCGAACAACGTTCCTCCTTTGTTGATATCCTGCGCCATACACTGTTATGAATGAAGTGCAAGTAGATAGGCCCATTGCTTTGGTTGATATTTCAGGTTATTGGGCACTGAGGGTCAAATCGTATCGGCTTGTCATTAAAAAGATGATCTGTTGTTGCTCTGTAATAATTTGAAGATGCTTTTTTTCCATGGATACTCCAGTGAACTGACCCCGAAAAAGAGAAAAACTTAACACGATAAGCCCATTGTTGAAGCCAAGCCAAGTGAAATGCACAATCATAATTTGTGTTTGTGCGTTTATAAGTTGCTTCCTAATGATAATGTCGCTGAAAACTAGACTGTACAATACTTCTATTTAGTTTTCTAGTTCTCATTTGGGAAAATTATTCCGCCAATAGTTAAGAAGCCTGCTGAATTATAGACACAATATAACGGCGGATCATTCATTCAACACGATTCTCGAACAAAACAAATGCAGAAACTCGAAGATCTGCATTATTTAAGTGCGCTTGCGCGCACGATTGCGATTGTGCGAGAGACAGTGTGTGGTGAGACAAGTGTCAGGGTCAGAGAGAGAAGGAAGGAGCAAAGCGATGTTTTAATTTTTAGTTGATGTGAATATTGCGGTTTTGCGGCAAATTTAGTTCAAGGCAATGGATTACATTTGATTATCAACCAAATTCCAAAATATTGCACAGCCTTACCACAAAATGAGGATGCTATGGTGCCATGCATATTCGCGTGACCTTGAAATATTTTAAGGTGGAAAGTAGCCTAAAATTTTACAAAATAGGAAAAGGACAATAAAATCCATTGCTGTTTGTAATACTGCCGAGAATAAACAATAATCCTTATGTGGAATTCTGGTCAAACTTAATTGTTTTAATTTCTTAATGTTAAGCTACAACAATAAATAATTTTTGAACCAAGAAACCCAATGGCCCCAATGGCGTATTTTTCTACAAACAATCAACATAACACTTTTTGGTTGAGCACTAACCCCCGTTTACCGTTTGCATTCATGCCCAAAGAGTGAGCTGAAAACAACAAGAAAAACATGCAGGAGTACGTTTCCCAAAAGCTTAGTTTGTTGCTACGTCAGCTACATAATTCGACCATGTATAGTCAATGGTTCCAACTACGAAAGTTAGCATCTGTGCTTTTGGGAAACGAACCCCAGGTCAATGGGACACATATCTAAGGTTCAATCGGGTTATTTATTTATTTTGCATTTTGACTTATTTCATTGGCATGTCAGACAAGTGTGTGTGTGTGTGTGTGTGTGTGTCTGAGCGCGTGCGTGTGTGTGTGTGTGTGTGTGTCTGAGTGCGTGCGTGTATGTATGTGTGTGTGTGTGTGTGTGTGTGTGTGTGTGTGAGTGCGTGCGTGTATGTGTGTGCGTGTGTGTGTGTGTGTGTGTGTGTGTGTGTGTGTGTGTGTGTGTTACCCGGGTATTATTCCTGCGCCCGATGTAACTTTCAGAAGTTAAAGTTTCCGCACAAGATGGAGATATAAAATATAGTTTATAAGGGCCAAATTCGTTACTCAACATCACATAAAGATCGATGTTGAACACGGCACATTGAAAAAACTATCTAGACATTTATCGGTGAAAACGAATTTTGCATGAATGCACACATTTTCAAAATATCATATAGTAAGCAATCCCAGAGCCCAAGCTATTCTTACAAAACAACCATTGTTATGGTAACCTTATTTAAAAAAACCCATATGAAAATATCCTATAGTTATACCTTAATAATACTATAGTTTTTTTGACATAACCATATTATTACTAGTATAGTTTGCATAGTATAACTATAATAGTACTATAGCCATCACATTATAATTATAGAATTACCACAGTCAACAGTATGATATACTGTAGTCCACAAAACTGTATTGCTGTAGTTTGAATAAGTATCACGACAGTAATACTACACTATGGTGTCAAAAATACCATCCATTTACCATAGGATAACTAGCTTGGAACTATAGTAATTTTTCATAAGGGAATGTATAATAGCCTATTTAGAATTGTGGCTAAACAAAACAAATTAAACGCAGTTGAATATATAACTTATCGGCATATCACAAACATTTTCTTTAACTTATTCACATTACTGTGATGACGACCAATCTTTACCCACAAGAGCCTAAAGGTTTTTATATTTTAATCAGATTTATTTAAGGCACCCTCTTTCCATAGGGTAATATGACAAATGAGATAAAAAAACTGAGGCAACACAACACTAAACCACACAAGTAACACTATACATAGAGTTAATATACATTTAATTCAATTCATATCGTTTACACTCCGCATGCAGTTCGCCTTCCCTGTTTCGACTTTCAACAAAAATTTGAACGAACTTGAGCTTGGTCTCAACAGACCAGAGTTATCCTTTGGCATCAGAGTCCTGTGGAGTGGGCCAAAATTCGGTATTGGACATCGCTGACATGAATCACTAAGTCCAACACATTCTAACTGGAACGTTGATTACAACATACAGACACCCTATAGTGAATAAGTAAACAATATCAAACTGACTAAGCACCAGAAATAGAGGTAGAATATATGTGCATGAACATTACATCATATTCAGACAGATCTGTAATACAATACGTTCAAGAGAAGTACACCTCGATGGTGTACTTTCATTCTTAGTACATTGATAAAACGTAAAAAAAGAGAAAGGAACAGGGCACAAAGTCCACTTTCGGTGAAGTAGGGGCGACGGTTATGTTTGCGAGAGTAGCGTCGAACCCAAAATCTTCACCGATTTGGGGGCAACAGTGGAACAACCCGACAATTTCCAGAGACGAGAGATGATTAATGGAACTGAAAATCTCATATCTTTAATATCCATCTTGAGCTGGCCGCGAAAAACAACTTCACTGGCCGCGCTTGTACAAGCACTGAATATATCGCAGATAGTAACACTAAAGCACTGTACACATTATTATCTGTTTCTTAAACCATTTAACATTACAATCATTCATTATTTCTGCTTTTATTAGCTATTTATTTATTAACATACAAATGCACACTGGGCCTAATACGTTGGCAACTTTTTTTTGTTGGTTAACTAGCATTACCCAAATTATCGTGTTGAAACTTGATAAATAAAGCCCAACTGGAGCTGGAGTATACCCCGAAAAGAAAAATAATGAGTCACTTGGGTGACGTATGGGCCTATTCTGCTTTTCACAGTGCAGCACTTGCGCAGAAGGCCTAGAATCTATTGAAAATCAATGATTGCCACAGAACCTTTGAAGAGGCTGTAGCAGTTCATTTTTAGGTGATGTCGGGCTGAACAGGCCTTAAAAAGGTCGGTCTAAACTTGCTGCGCGACGAAGGTCATAATCATATAAAATCTCTCAGAAGACGGAGAACACGTGCTCGCGCATCATGAGTCTTTTCTTCTTCATTCGCCGGTTCTGAAACCAGATTTTCACTTGTTGGTCGGTCAAGTCTAATCTGTCGGAGAGCTCCTTTCTCCTTTGTCGGTTAATGAACTCATTAATGAGGAATTCATTCTCGAGTTCAGCGAGCTGCCGCTTTGAATATGGTTTCCGTTTTTTCCTGGACCTCACGTGAGAATGGAACCACTGCACACCTGGAAAAGCATATGGATGGTCATTCAAAGCAATATAATTTCAGGCACTGAATTTAGTTAAGTTGCATTTGTACAAGTTATTTTTCGACAAAATTGCAAAGTATAGGGTACCAGCCCCACTGTAAGGTCAAAGAGAAAATGTGTCACATTCAAAAGGGAACGGCTCGACGCACAATTTCTACTGAGGGCCTTAGGCTGCCCTATACATTTAGTAACTGTTGTCTCATAAAAAATAATAAAAAAAAAACCCTTCGGACATTTCAAACGTTGAAGTCATGCCCGTAAATGTATGTGAAAAGATTGAGGAAAAGTTTGCGTACCGTCTGACTGGGATGCTCTGGCAGAGGGATCACTCGAAGGCGGCTGAATTGTGACATTTGTGATCAGCGATTGCTCGGTGCTTTCGGGAAGCAGCTCGTCTACCTGAACTGAGTTCGACACCTGTGACCTGACTATCCAAGTTCGTAAAATCATGTTTGGTTAAGCCGGCAAAAGATGGCGCTGGTCTGCCTTGCTCCTCTGATTTGAGGTGCACATTCTGGTAGTAACATTTGCTTGATTCAAGTGAGCCTTTGTTGTTGTGGTTGTCGGGGTTGATAATCTGAGGCACGGAATTGGTCGGAAATGGCTGACCGTAACCACTGAAGGTGCGGGTCTGTGGCGGAGATGCGCACGAACTTGGGGAAGTCCACGAGAGTGAGCACACCTCTGTTCTTCCATAGGAAATAGGAGAAAGTCCGGGGAGTCGAGTTCCATTGCTCCGTAAATTGGCGAAATAAAACGAGTCCGGTGAGTGGAAATTTAACAATGAACCAACATAGCCAGGACTGACAAGATTGCGCTCGCACATTTCCGAGAAGCTTTCACGGACGTTTCGTGCGGTCCTATTTACCACACCATGAGAATAAAAGGAAGGTATTGGTGATTTGTTAAAATGAGGTCACATGATATGCAAACGTTTGTCAGCACCGCCCTTACGCACTACATTTTTTTCCGGTCACAAAAACACTGAAATGTATTTGTCAATATCCTGTAGTTGGACTCTCGTTTTTAACGTCGATCTTGGGGTCCCACGGCGTAGGCTGGTTTTTGTTCTAACCAGTGTTGCAATCAGAGCATTTTAATACGATGTTTATTCTTCTTGAGTGTAGTATTCATGTCTGTGAGGACAATTTACCCTTTCAAGCCACATTTTATAACTTAAATTGCTACATATGTTGTGAAGATATCGTACTATATCAGCAATATTTTTATCACATAAAAGAGGAGAAATTAAAACTGATAAAAAAAAAAAAATCAATTGGCTTCAAATTGGTGATAGTGTGGGCACATGGTGACTATGCAGTGCTATTTGCTGCTTAATGACAAATTAGAAAACAAGGCAAATGGCTTCTATCGAGTCAAACTAGCACTGCGTAAAAAAGAATACTCGTTTCCTATGAAACTTAACTTACCTACTTCTCCCTATATGGCTCTGGTTCAAACCATGTAAGTTGCTAACATGGTTAGCAACTAAGCTTTTGGGAGACGGTCAGTTACAAATAATGACCCTTTTTGATCTAAAATGTTTGCAATAAAACCTAATTTTATACAAGGCAAATAGCCACAGATATTACTACTTGTGCGGCTGGAGGGCAAATAATCCCTTAAAAAATGAAAAAGAAAGACTAACTGCTGTTCACAGTTGTCATTGCAGTTGCGGCCGGATGGAACGAAAGCCAGCATATACAGTGGGTCCTCGGGACTGACTTTGAGAACCATTGTTGAATGAACCAAAATAAAATTTCAGCATTTTTAAAATCAAGAGTAGCCATAAGATAAAGGCAAATATGATATTGTTTACAATTAAGACTGATATGGAAATATTCATACCACATAGGTTCATTTCCACTTCTATATTTTAAAATGTAATTTTACGATGATAAAATGCAACATTCTGACATGTGTCGTGTTTTCTAAAATTGCTTACGGAGCTGGAAATGCTGTCCATGCTAAATTAGTTTATTTTACATATTTTGGCCCAAACCAGTAACGCAGTGAGATTTAATGGAAAATATTTGAATTTTAACAAGGGACGGAAAAAAAAAACAAAAAAACAGAGACAATTTACTTAAAATCACTTTTAATCGGACAAAATTCCTTTAGGCCTATCCGTAGTAGGTTTTAATATTCTTTTTGCAACAATCACCATGCTGAAAAAGTAGGAAATCGCGTCCAGTAATCATTTAACGCAGCATCACACAGCTTTCTTTAACTGATGTCGCACACAGAGGGAAATAATTATAAATATAGCATAGACTTATGGTAAAATATTCGGTATGAAAGCCGACTGGATATGCGTGACCATTTTCAGTCAAAACGAAAATAACAGCTGACCTTAAATTATATAAATGACTAAACGCATAGTCTAGGCGTATGCACATACATACAAATATACACAAATGTGATCTTTTTTAGAATTATTATGTTTTTTATCTTTTTTTAGAGCTTACAGAAAGTATTCACAACGCATAATAATTTATAGGCAACAATATATATAGCGCCTCGTGCTAAAAAGCTAATGTTCAAAATTGTGCAGTTGTGTTCGCCTTTTCGCAAGAAAACCTAACAATGAATTTTACCAACGAATATCAAGTGCAGAGGTTATGGCCCATATTCTTAATCATTTCAGACCAAAAGCGCTAATCTGTGATCAGTTCTGCCTTTCCACATGCATTGGAAAAGGCCAGGCTGTGGACCATTTAATACTGACCATCAGCGCTACTTCACTGCTAGGTTTCAAAACTATGGCCCAAAAAATTCTGTTTTTCATGTAGAATGAGCTCGATAATACCAATCAATTTATTTAAACTTCAGTAAAAGAGATCTTGGCCTGTATGTCTAAAGAAATACAGGAAACGAAAAATACACATTGTAGCCTAATGAGGCCGAACAGTGTTGTTGTAACACTGCTTTGCAAACAAACCAAAACACAAATGAGCACGAATATTCGCAAGATAATTGTCTTCATCGAGTAACAAACGTCAGTCCAGTTATACTCATCTTGGCCCATGGTGTGAGGGAAAATAACAATTGCGAACCGCGGAAGTTCGGTTATCTCGCTTTTAAGGGCCTAGTAAAATAGAAACTTTTTAAGCGACGGTAGTGAAATGAAATGTTTGAAAGTAGGCCTACGTAGAGCATTACTCAGACAGGCCTCTTGGTAGATAATCCGCTTGTATGTAAACTGGCGAAAACAGTACAGCTCAAGGTCAAAATCAGGAGACAAAGTCCAAGTGTAAAAACCAGTCTAACTATCTAAGGTCATCTTTTACATGTAGCCTGCTAATACTGCAAACACATTTGCCCACAATGTACAAGTTAAAGGTAGCGAATATTTTAAAATATATATTCGTGCTTAAAAATTTTGCAGAATAATTTTTGCATTTGTTAAAGAAATGAATAGACGTATAACCACAAAAGAGCCCTGATATTAACATCCTCAAAATCGTCTGGGATTAGATGGAGCATAATCAAGCACGTCGGCCTGTTTTACCCGGGAACTGCGGCAAGTTCTCCAATATGCTTGGAACAACCTATCACCAGCCAATTTTCTAATACAACCAAGCGCACAAAAAACGCACGTTATTTTTCCCAGGTTCCAGTAAAATGTACGCAGTTTCAACTCATGTCGGCTAAGCATTTTCAAATGGCACAAGGCAAGATGTGAATCGTAAGCAGTTAAAAAAAATCTGTTATTTCACAGTTTATATAGTACACTGCATACAATATATAGTATAGTATATTATATATATTTATACACCAATTAGCCATAACATTATGACCACTTTCGTAATATTGTTCAAGTCCCCCACCGAAACATCCCTGACCCATCGAGGCATGGACTCCACTAGACCTCTGAAGGTGTGCTGTGGTATCTGGGACCAAAATGTTAGCAGTGGGCCCTTTAAACTCTGTAAATTGTGAGGTGAGGCCTCCATAGATCAGACTTGTTTGTCCAGATGCTCCACTGGATTGAGATTGGAGGACTTTGGAAGCTACGTCAACAGCGGGAACTCATAGTTGTGTTCCTCAAACCATTCCTGCACCATTTTTGCAGTGTGGCAGGGTGCATTATCCTGCTGAAGGAGGCTGCTGCCATAAGGGAATACTGTCTCCATAAAGGAGTGCACTTGGTCTGGTACCATATTTAGGTAGGTGGTGTGTGTTAAAGTAACATCCACATGAATGGCAGGGCCCAAGGTTTCCCAGCAGAACTTTGACCAAAGCATCACACTGCCTCCACCAGCTGGCCTTCTTCCCATAGTGCATCCTGGTGCCATGTCTTTCCCAGGTATGCAGTGCTCGTGCACCCGGCCATCCACATGATGTGAAATAATATGTGATTCATCGGACCGAGCCACCTTCTTCCATTGCTCTGTGGTCCAGTTCTGATGCTCATGTGCCCACTGTAGGCACTCTTGGTGGTGGACAGGGGTCAGCATGGACTCCCTGACCGGTCTGCAGCTACACAGTCCCAAACACAACAAACTGCGATGCATTCTGTGTTCTGACGCCTCTCTATCAGAACCAGGATTGACATTTTTTCAGCAGTTTGAGCTACAGTTGCTCTTCAGTTGGATCGGACCACACGGGCCAGCCTTTGCTCCCCTTGCGCATCAGTGAGCCTTGACCACCCCAGAACCTGTTTCCGGTTCACTGGTTTTCCTTCCTTGGACCACTTTTGTTAGATACTGACCTCTGCAGACCAGGAACACCCCACAAGAGCTGCAGTTTTGGAGATGCTCTGGCCCAGTCATCTAGCCGTCACAATTTAGCCCTTGTCAAAGACGCTCACATCCTTACGTTTGTCCATTTTCCTGCATCCAACACATAAACTTTGAGGACTAAATATCCCACCCACTGACAGGGGTAATGAGATAATCAATGTTATTCACTTCACCTGTCAGTGGTCATAATGTTATGGCTGATATGAGTATATATGAAGGGCTGAGAACTAGAGTGGTGTAACCCTAAAAAAAATGTAGTTTGTTTCCAAAATGCAATAAGTGCCAAAATTACAAAAATTGAGACAATACCATAGAGCGATAACCCTGTGCTTCTTACACATGGTGCAAAACTCAATTTTTAGAAATTCATTTAATACGGTGTATTTTTTTCATGATCAAACTTTGTGTTTTTCCATAAAATGTAATAGGCGCCAACATAGAAAAAGCTGATTTACTCAAAATGAGTAAAATGGATGTATTGCCTTTTGAAAACAAACCCTTCATATAAAGGGTGGTGTGAAGATCTCAGAAGTGCTGATCCCCTGGAATTTTCTGATCTCATTTATCTTTTATCTTTAGAGTTTGCAGAATAAGGAGGCGGAGGGAAAAAGTGGAGTGAGTGGCAGCTCTGTGGGTTGAAATACCCGGCTAATGAGAGAAGTTAGATAAAAATGGCTTCTAAGCTCCTAGGAAGGCGGTAGTAACTCAAATATCAGGGCATTACCTCCGTGCTGTGCAGAAGAGCCTCTCCGAGTGCACAGCATGCATGGGCTACAGCTGCAGAACACGCCCTCGGTGGCTAAGAACACAAAACTGAGGCCACAGTGGGCAAAGAATGACAAAAACTGGACATTGCAAGATTTAAAAGATTTAAAAGAATTACTTCCAGCAGGATTAGGTGCAATTTCACAAAGCACATGTCATCTCAAGCTGTATCCACAAACAAGACCATGAGTTCGATCTTCTCCAATGACCTCCAGATCTCACTCCAATAGGGAATGTTTGGGATGCAGTAGAACAAAAGATCTGCAGCATGACTCTCCAGCGGACAAATCTACAACATCAGTGTGATGTTATCACATCAACACGGATCACAGCAGGAATTTTTTTTAGCCATTTAGAATTTAGACTGTGTATGTGTCACTATTGGTCCACTTTAATCGTGTTTTGGTCAGCTACTCTGAATTCAGTGATTCAGTATGCAGTTCAGCTTCTGTGAATGACCCTTATTGGCTCATCCGATGTCTCTTCTCTATGATGGAAAGAGCTAAAATTTTAAGAGTCCTCAAATTTATTGAACTAAATTGTAGAGTTCATCAAGAAACCCTATTTGACAAATAGAAACGAGAACAAACTCAAATTTTAAAACAAGGGTCAAAATTGGGATAAACAAGACAACAAGGCCACGCAGAAGTAACCCAGAGGTGTATGCCCTCTGAGGACGGTACTACAGCAGTGATGGTGTAAATTTAGAACTGAGAGATAGCTCTCTTACAAAAAAACGGCATGAATTTTCCCAGCTTTTACAACTACGAAGGCTATTTTATGACTCTTTGACAGAAGACTTTCGCTGCTATACTTTTTGTGAAATAATTTCTATATCATAAAAACACTTTTAAAAACACTTTAGGCATTAGGTTAAAAATACGATTTTTATTTATTTATTTATTTATTTATTTATTTATTGCTTCAAAAGCAGCATTAACGCAGTTACGTATTTCATCCAGTAGATGGCAAAATAGTCTTATGAATTGAATTGCTATTTTTTCACAAGTCTTGTTTCAGCTGAGGTCAGACATTGTAAATGCAAGACAATGTAAATTTTAAGCGTGAATGACGCCAATTTTATCATGATTCGTAAAATGTAACCGAAGTCTTAAGTAGGGCTATAGATGTCATAGCTGTAGTCCTAACTGTATGATTATTCTTGATTTGCCTCTGAACTGAAATGACGTTTACACTGCCTACATACCACCCGGCCTACAAAACACATACAGTAGGCGCGCGCCATTAAATGAGTCAACTTGGGCTGAGGGCAGCATTCACGGTACTCGAATAAGTGGCCAATATTGGCAAGTCACTCCGCCTCCTCTGTGCAAGACTTTTGGTTGGAGTCCACAGAATTCGTCATTTCCGCGCTTCCCAAACATTTTCTATGTAAGCTGCTATGCAATGTGTGTTTGTGGCGTCACTTTGCATTTCGAGAGACGGGGGTTCTTGCTGCGAATTTGCATACTTTAGTCAGGGAACTTCATGTACATCAGGGGCACTTAGTGCAACAGGCCACCTCTGGAAACACCCCCAAAAAACTTAAACACACCGTTGTTGATCCAAAGTGAATACAGATTCAACAACTGCAAAGCTTATTTCTCACCTTAAATGTTTTCAAAAACACATTTCGGTGAACCATTTTCGAAATACAGAGAAAGTTTCCAAACGAGCCGCCGTGTTCGTCTGGTTTCAAATTCAGGAAGCAGACAGCCCACAAGCGAAAGCGTTCGTCCAATCAGGCGCATCCACCACTACTGTCACTTCAAAATTTGATATAAATCCAGGAATCAATGGTGAATTATCTCTTGACATCGCCACTACCATGCCCAATGTGTCCAGACCAGGGAAGCGGGGCGACCCCTCAAACGCCCCAGTGGACACATACCATTACCTCCGTATTTTATCACCAGCGACGGCACCGCGGCAAACAGGTTGAAGTTCAGCTGATGTCTACTCTAGCGAAACCCGCTGCTTGCCCGCGCATGCATGAGTCCTGCACAAGCGCGGCGGTTTCCGCGATGACGAGCTTCGCTGAGGCGGGCCTGGCGGCAATTCGCCTGTCACCGTCCTTTCATTAAAAACGAATGACACACTCGCGAATTCGCGAACCGCGTATTCGGCCCATCAATAATTACATTCCCTTGAAAAGGACCAGTTGATTAATGAAAAGCGCACGCGCACGCATGCATGCGCATGCACACAGCAGAAAGGACAGTAAAAATATATGCTGTAGCATTAACCGGCAAAAGATGGCCTATTTGAGCGAGTCTACAGGTGATGCTAATTCAAGTTTTGTATGTGTTTCATCATACACAGTGAGCTGCACTGTGGGATGTGGAGGATAAATACTAGAAATAAAAAAAGCATAAATTAAAATAATATAGGGTACTGAGACGGCCACTAAATGTGAGCAGCCATGCTAGATTCGTCGGAAAAAGAAAGTTATAAAGTTTTCCTTGAATCAATGCAAGACTCATATGATATACGTTCTTAAATAAGAGTGTGTGTGTGTGTGTGTGTGTGTGTGTGTGTGTGTGTGTGTGTGTGCGTGCGTGACAAGGCTCATGTGTTAAAACTTTCGTGCAAGTGTTTTTCTTTTCTTTTTTTTTTTTTTTGTTATTAATTAAAAAAGTGCTTCTCATGGTATACGCATTTGGCCCTTATCTTTGATAGGCTGTGGCATATCGTACCACAAAATCATTCAGGGTCTTCTTCAGTGGACAAAATAGACTACATAAAAGGAAAAAAAAAATGTAATCAAACTGTATTTGTTCCTCAATAAAATTGCTTCGAATTTAGCCACCGCCATATTCCGCATACAATTTTTTTTTTTTACGTATTTACAGTTAAAAGCTGGCTGACAATATAGATTGAGAGAAAGTCCACGGAGCAGGCTAATGACAAATGAATATGCAAAGTTCACCCGCATGCCAAACAAATGAATGTCACTGAATATTGTAGACTTTTCAATGAGGTCTACTCAAGAATAATTCCCAGCCTTCCTCACTTAAGATAAAATTTTCTTGTATCGACTCTTCAGTTCCGAAACCAAATCGCCACTTGCCTCTCTGACAGGATGTAGAAGAGGCTCTACTTCTCCGTTTGTCATTCGCAATAAACTTGCTCGTGGTGTACTCTCGTTATGGTCCCTTCACTGAAGATTGGCGGAAGGTACGCGCTTTTTACTCCCGCACTGGAGTAAAGTCGTTTACAGCTGTGTTTCTCCTTCAGTCCCATTTAGTGAAAACACCCACGGGAAAAGACGAAGGTTGACATGTTTGTTGAATGCATTTCAATGAGTAGAGAAAGCAGTGACATTACTTTATTCACTTTTGCCTTTCAGAAAACATTATTATTATTATTATTATTATTATTATTATTATTATTATTATCCAACCATCTTGATTTTTGAGTTCTTGTTGTTGTTGCTGATGTTTCATGCTCAGTAAATAGCAGTGGCGGGCGGTGGACAGAGAACAAGGAGGGCGATAAACATGTCTTTAAACTGCTTATTCGTCTTGATCTGTTTTCAGTAAATTTCCCTGGTAAAAGACACATGAACTCTCCCCTCCCAGGTGTAGCTAATTGTCTTCGTTAAGACGAGAAATGAAACGCACCAGTTGAACGCAAAAAAGAGCGCATTTCAATCTTTTTCAATTAAACAATCATTACGCACAGGTTTGACGACTTGCTTAGGATGTGACAAAAATAAACGCGGAAAATCCACAGTGGTTTTTTCGTGAAGAGTTGCCTATTAAGGCATGTGAATTAAACATTTTATTGAATTTATTATTCACTCGCCTAAACATTTCATCATAAGGGAAACTAACATGTTGACCAAGAACGATGATTGGAATCGGGTCACTAATCTCATCCGTTTCAAGGGATGTTTTCCGCCCCCCCAGTTTTCCGTCCACCGCCCGCCACTGGTAAATAGGCCAATAGTCGTTGAAGACATACTGGGTTTGCGTCTGGGCTAAACTATCTGAGTTTACACTGAGGCGGGAGGTAGCTACTATACCAGATGTCATGGTGCAAAGACCCTCTGTGACCACCGGTTTCCACCTGCGGTAAAAGGTTTGTTCTCAAAGAGGGAAAAGCATAGAGCCACATTAAATCCTGAGGAGGAAGCGCCGTACCTGCGAGAAAAGATTTCCAAGAGTAAGGTCTCGGAGTCTGTCATTCGGCGAAATTAAGTTGACCATTCAGACTCTCCATTCCATTCCATTTCCACAGCTGGTATCCTCAGTGGGTAAAACAGCTTCAAGTCTTGGATAGCCTCCAGTGGCTCCTTATGAGCAACTACAAGTACATCAATATATCTACGAATCCAAGAGCTGTGTCTTGAACGACCTTGATAAACGCCAAATCCCTTCCTTGAATTTCGTAGCAGTGCCTGCTTGTGCGGGGGAAATATTCTTTCGTTTCTCCACCGTCGGTCCACATAAACAAGCTATAGCAGTTTGTTTCGCTGCAGTTTGAAGCGAAAGGGCACCATGTAGAATTTGCATCCATAGTAAAAGTTTTCATTTTGACAACAGAAACCGATTAAAGGATGAGCGTTAGGAAATCCAAGAAGAGAAGCGTATGTTTTTGTAGATTCCGTAGGCCTTCTGAGTGAGGCCAATTTCTCCTTAATGAGGTTTGCCATTGACCCCGACGGTGAGAGCCTTGACTGAGACGCAGAAGTATCCGAATAAAACTCCGGTCCTGCGCTGTGGCGATATTCCCTCTGAACTTCTGCATCGTCATTCAGAGAACAGCAATGTCAAAACTTAACATATGATCACAACCATTACCTACTGGCTTCCATGTACTGTGATACGTTGCTGTGCCACAGTTGCTTACATAAACCCAAACAAGTATGTAGACAGATTACCCTGTTTCTGGAATAATTACAAAACTCTAACTGATGAGTGCAATTGGTTAGTCGTCATCACGTGACATTCAAATATACAGTAGCCTGTCTGTAGTTCATGGCCATTGCTTGAGACCTTCCGCACAAGAGAAAAACAGCAACAGAAAATGAAAAAAAGAGAGAAATGAAGTAAATATATTAGTGCGCACAGCGAATACAAATCTGGAAACCTCTCCGGGGCAAAGCATATGAACTGTGGCAAAATATGGTATATATACGCCGTCAAAACAACACAATTAATGATCTGAAAACGTTTTTGATGAATAAGGTTGGTTGTTAAATACATACGTAGATAATTAGATAAATAAATAACGTATATTCTTTCGTTGACGACTGGCTAGTTTTAACATTGGCATGAAAATCGACAATATCATGAGCCCAGATACTTCTTGTCATCCTCTCTCATCAGAATTTTACCTGAGTAATTGGTCTAATAAAAAATCAAGGTCTTGAATTCAACGGCTTTACTTTTTGCTGCGAACATGCATTGTTCCAGGTATCCAGAAGTTGTTTAAAATGAGGGTCAGCTAATACAGTCTGCGAGGACAATCCATGTTCAAAAAACCATAGGCACGAGCAAATGTAAAAAATCATTGTCTGTCTGTCAGGGGAGTAAGTCTGTGGAATGCTTGTTCTGTAAATATTAAAACATGCAGTACATTGGTCAAGCTCAAAACACTTTATAATAAAGACTGCATTACGCAATACACCATGGGGAAAAAGTAACAACAAGTTAGTATGTAATGGTTATGATCAAAATGTCAACATCAAGTTTTCTGCACCACTGTTGCCATAAACAATGTTTTCCTATTTTGATGATTATGGTTTGTCAGGTAAGAGGGGTATAGTGTCTAATAAGCTTTGCTTCAGCTCACACCCTTTTGGTTCACCACTGGGAATTCAGGTTTTCTGAACTTCTTTTTCTTTTCTTTTTTCTTTTTATTTGTCTTCATATCTTTTTTTTGTCAATTTTAAATGAACCAAATAAATCATTCATTCATTCATTGTAGAATACACTGATATTGAGACCAAAATTAATTTGAATTTACTCTCTTAAAGTGCACCAACTAACAAGTCTTAAAAACAGGCCTATAATCTAAATACAGTATATATGCATACTCCATGTGTAAAGATGAGTCTCATTGCAAAACACGAGCTAAATTCAAAGGGCAGTCGCTTCACGCTATTAATCTTCTGGATCACATGTATTTTATTAATGCTATATGGCCTGTGCGACAGTTATGAAGTAAATAATGACAATAATTATTTAAATGAATGCATTATGTAATTTGAGAGGATATGGAAAGCAAGCAGCACCCTGCTTAGATATATTTATTGAATGTGTATTTTTAGGGGTTTTTTAAATCGAAGACAAAAAGTGAAAATATTTGGAAATAGCCCAATTTGAGTATAAGCCTTCACGATAAAAAAATAAATAAATAATAATAAAAATAGAAATAGGAGGGGTTGGCCCACTAGTTTTATTCAGGTACTATGTGCCGTTAACGTGCCACTGCTGTCCATTTCTTTAGTGCGCGCTCAACTGAAATACCGTATTTATCTCAAGAAAAGGTATGCGATCTAATGGTTTTGGCAATGATATTAGTAAAACTCTGTATTTTAGTAGGCCTATCTTTAATCATAGGCCTAAATATCATTCACGATACGAAGGTCCCCAGAATTTATTAAAATGTGAACGTCCTGTGTTCTTAGAATTGCCACCCATGGCCAAAAAAGCAGCGTATTCACCAATTCAAAAAAACAGAAAAAGTTAACTAAAGAATACGTAATTAGCCTAGGCTGTATAATTCGCGTTGTTCTTTCGATTTTCAAGCAGCCTGTAAATGGTGCGTATATTTTCCAGGCTTTTATAGGCCTTACGTCAATTTCATGTTTGCATAGAATTTAACTGTGCAAAACAAAGTTTCACCATTAAAAGCAAAATTATAGGCGTAGGCTTGTACGTATAGAAGACAGTCTCCTGAAATCAAACATCAGTAATATACTCGATTCAAGCAATTCTACACGGCAAGTAAAACTACACCCCGTAGATTTACGCACAAGCCCATCACGGAAAAAGCTGGGACGGTATGGAAAATGCGCATTTAAAACAAAAGGGGGTGATTTCTAATTTTACTGTGACTTGTATTTCATTGCAGACAGTATGGAGACAAGCTATTTAATGTTTGTCTGGTCAACATTATTTTAGGGTATTTGTAATTATGCATCCATTCCTGCCATGCAGGCCTGGAAGGCATCCCAAAAAAGTTGGGAAAGGGGGCAATTTGAGTCTAGTAATGATGTAAATAATTTGAATAACGATGTGATTTTAAACTGCTGATGCGAGCAGGTGCTCCTAATCATGATTTGGTACTAAAACAGAATCCAGGAAAGGCCTCGTGCTTCAGGAGCAAAACTTTGCCCTCAAATGTGTGAGAAAATCATTGAAAGGTCTAAAAACAATGTTTCTCCATGAAAGATAGTAAGGGATTTGGATATTTTGCTCTCTACAGTACAACAGATTATTAAGAGATTCAAGTAATCAGGAGGAATTTCCGTGCCAACAGTGAAAGGGTACAAGCTTGAGCTGAATACCCACAATCTCATCACTCGGAGGGCAAGAAATCATTAACCCTCTGGCAAAGCTTTGTCAAGTACTAAAATACACTGTTACATCCATGAATGTCGGTTAAGACTTTACCGTCCAGAAGAGAAGCCTTGTGTTAACAGTGACTGCTAACATTTGCAAGAACTTGCAACGAGTCTTTTACATTGCTGTCGAGGAATTTTGGCCCATTCTTCTTGGCAGAATTGTTATAGCTCAGCCGTTATTGAAAGTTTAAGTGCAAACTGCCTGTTTAAGGTCTTGCCACAGCATATCAGTTGGATTCAAGACAGGACTAAGCCACTCCTAAACCTTCATTTTGTTACTTTTGTGCCATTCAGAGATAGACTTGCTTATGAGCTTCGGATCATCGACCTCCTGCATAACCAACCTGTCTTCCAACCATACGCTCAAATAGGTCGATTATTCTCATTTACTCTGATTTAATAATAATAATAATAATAATAATAAAACATTTTATTTAAAGGTGCCTTTCTTGGCACTCAAGGTCACCGTACAGATAAAAAACAAAAAGCACAGAAAATATACAAAATACATAATATGTACATCTGTAAAAAAAATTTCCGACCCATAGGAGCGTTTCCTAAAATCTCGCCCCTACTGGCAGCAGGAAGGTATTGTTAGAGTTACAGTTTCAGTTCCAGATACGGTTTCAGTCATATTTACACTTAAAATAACAGTTAGGATTAGGTTTAGGTCACGGATTTACTGACGGCGATGCTGACGATCGAAACCAGATTGTAGTTATTTAAATGACTGGTAAATGTCGCTTAACTCCTAAACGTAACTTTAGGTCGTAATAAGCTGCTTGACAAACGACCTTTGTGGTCGTATTTTGTTGGAGGACAGGCTCCAATATAGAGCTACATTGGCAAGTATGGAAATTATTTGGCACCGAAGGAATCATGGCTACAAGATGAGCCTGGTATCAAAATGTAGATCAAAATGACTTGTTTCATATCTGATAACTTGATTTGATCATCAGCCTATCCCACATGGTGATATGACCCCTTCAAGTTTTCCTAACGCAGAGCTTTTCAAGTTTTCTCTGGTGAATTACAAGAAAACTTATGACGCATTCATGGTTCCAATATTTGTTTTTACTGCACTATATCACAGTTATTAAATTGGTGCAGTGTTGCTGTTGAAACTTCCATAGTTCCCATGATACTGAAGTTTGAAGTTGGTTACAGAACATCCGCAGAAGAAAATCCAGATTTTGGTTTAAGATTGTGGCACCTAGAATGGGCATATTATTGATTTAATTGCAGTTTTTAACAGTGCTCCAATTTAGCCATCTCTAATACACATGAAGTTATGAGGGCTCAAAAATGCTAGATAAAAATGACACGAGAAATTTTTACCTCCCCCCGCATAATTTTAGAACCTGTAATTCAAAAAATATTCTCAAAAGCAACGTAAAATTCGGCTAGGATTCATTAAGTATCTTGAAGTTATTGTTCTAGAAGAATCAGCTGATTCCAAGGGGGTCAGGTGGGAACTTTTTTTCAGATTTGGTTGATTTTATATGGAATGACCCAGCTATGTGTAAACTGTGGGAAAAAAACAGCAAGGAGGGGGGAAGGGGGGACAATAAACCGAGTTAAATTAACTGACGGTCTTGGTTCTCACATCATTATCCGTGTTTGTGTGTGTGTGTGTGTGTGTGTGTGCAATCCTTTGTATGCAGTTGCATATTGTGTAAACATGGCTCTCCCTGTGGAGTTGCTTTCCTATCTTTTTTCAAGAGTGTGGTATTTCGACTTGAGAGCAGACCTATCGATTTCATGCGTAGATTTTGCTAAGTTTTCCCTCAAAATTCTGCCCTCGCACTCAAATAGTGCCCGCAGGCGCTTGGATCTGCTGCTGCTTGGTCGGATTTTTTGTGCTCGAACTTCAGCCTTTTCCCCTCGCGCTCAAAACTGCCTCTGTGCGCTTGGAACATTTCTGCTTGCGCTTGGACGATTTCTGCTCACGCACGCTTGGATTTTTTTGCGACACATTCCTGTCAGAAATCACCGACCAACAGAATGCCAGGTTTCGTGTTGACAAATGAAATTCTCTCTGCCTCGTTGCAAGCCTGTCCATTTTACAGTTTACTCGATTATTAGGTTCATAAGCCACTGCCCTCCTGGGCTACACATGTACTTCCACCTGTGACAAACTTGAAAAAAATTGCCAATTTTTTAAAGTTTACTACCCATGCTCAACCGTGACAGTGCCCCTTTAACAGTCTCGCTGGACATGAGGCTTAGCCTAGCCTGTATTAAAGACAAGAAGTGATTGCAAATGTGCAACCTTTTCTCGTAAACTTAGTCAACAAGTCCTGTGGGAGACGAGGAAAACCAAGGTCTACCAAAAAACAACAGTGACCCTCCAGAGGCGGATTCTACCACTCCGCCAGGATGGCGCAAACATTCATGTTTCATCCCCCTTTGTGATTAGTGGTGCAAAGAGTTTGCTTACACTGGTTTGCTTATTAGTTAGTGGTTTTGCCTGTTCCTCCTGATGCATTTTCTTTGCATAAATGAATGAATTTTGTAATTAGAAATCCTCCTTCTAAATGGTATCTTGATAGTTGTTATGATGTTCAGTTTTTGTTATTTTTCTTTGTTTTCCTCATTGTGTTTGGTAATTTATATTATGTGTTTTGTGATGTATGCCTCTTTAATGTATGTGGGTTTATGCCATTTTAAATCCCTCTGTATCATTTTGTCATTTCGTGAGTTTGCATTGTGGTTTTTGTTTGTTGAATTGTTATGTGTAGTTTTGAGTTTTTTTTTTTGTCTTTTGTGTTCTCATGGATGTATGTTGTGATTCCCACATTGCTTTTATTGGTGAATGATTTTATGTTGTATGAAAACTGCAAAAATCAATAAAAGCTAAAGTTTCTTGTTAACTTAATTTGAGAAAATTTCAATTGGCAGGTTTCTGCGCTAGGTTAAAATAAATGTAGATTTAAATAGACAATTTAACATGTGCTGTAGGTGCTGGGAGTATGAATGAGTGGTGAGCTGAGAGATTGCATGTTCCCATGGAATTGCTCGGTCTCGGCAGAGTTAGCCTCAGTGTGGACTTTGCTCTGCTCTAATTTAGCCTAATGCCATGTTCCAGCGGGTGCACATGCTTGGGAGAATTAGCAGGGATATTTAACAAAGCTGAACCTGAAAAATACTTAACACAGCTTCTGTTTAAATGTAGTGTCTAATGATCAACAAATTTGTTTGATATCTCACATGTCATGAACATTATCTCCCATCAAAATAGCAAAACGAAAATCCGAGGACTATAATAGTTAGGCGAACGTTATGATAAGTGCTGTCTTCTCCATTGCTGCCTATTATAGGCAAAGGACGAAGCTACCTGGCTTTATACACCTGAAGGCAAAGGAGTATGCTGCCTGTGAGATAACAACTGTACCCCTGGATTTTGGATTTAGATTTTTAGAAGTGGAGCACTATGTATAAAAATGGCTGTAATTATTAAAAGTTAATGTATGATTTTTGTGAAACCCCTTGAATTAAAGCTGATAGTCTGCACTTCAATCACATTTTATTGGTTTTGTTTCAAATCCATTGTGTGGTGTACAGAGGTAAAATTACAAAAAACTGTGTTGTTGTCCAGATGTATTCTATCTCTACATCTCCTCCCTTTTTAGTGAAGTGTCAGCATTTCTTCAAAAACCTGTTATTTGCCTCTCCTGTACTTGTGGGTTCTACTTTTTCTCTTAGGAGTGTACAGATGCAATCGAAATTATTCAACCCCCATTACAAATTGGGTTTACTGGCAAAATTTACAAGCTTTCAGCTGTTTGTGATAAACAGATTAAACAAGAACATTTTAAATAGGTCAACACTACTAATATTACAAGTGGTTTCTCCAAATTTAACTCAAAATGCCACTTTTAATGACTACTGCAGTCTCAAAATTATTCAACCCCCTGAATAGAATCCATCATCAGAGCATATTTCTAAATCAGGTATTGTCTCAAGCACACTTAATGCAGCTAATCAAGAGCTTAATTAGTTGCATCAGGTTTGCTTGTGATAGAACACATCAAATACTTGCACTCGCTAGGGGTTTGTTGACAGTGACATTTGATTGCATATCAGAAAAATGGCTGTCAAGAGAATTGTCCAAAAAGCTAATAGAGGAGATCATTGCCTGGCACAAACAAGGAGAAGGATACAAAAAAGGTAGCACAGGCACTGAATGTTCATAGAGATAAAGGTGGAAGCATAGTTTGCATGTTAAAGGAAGAGTGGCTACAGTACCAGGATGTGGCAGAAAGAGGAAGCTATGAATGGCTGCCACCAGATTCCTGAGGAGACGGGTGGTCAAAAACCCTCGGGTGACTGCAGGAGACCCGCAGCAAGACTTGGAGGCAGGAGGCACTGAGGTTCCAGCTTGCACAGTATGTCCCATACTAAACGTTGAAGATCTCCAAGACACACACCACAACTGATCCAAAAGCACAAGCTCCAATATATTCAAAACCATATAAATAAGCCACAAAAGTTTGGGGATATTGTTCTGCGGAGTGATGAAACAAAACTGGAATATATCGGGCTTATGAATCAGTGGTATGTCTGCAGGAGGAATAAAGAAGCATATGCTGAAAAGTACATCCTGCCTACAGTGAAGAATTGTGGGGGCTGTTTGATGCTCTGCAGCTGTCTGGCTTCCTCTGGCACTGGAAATCTGCAAAGTGTGGAGGATGAGATGGATTCAGTCAAGTACCAGGATATCCAAGGAGAAAATGTCATGCCGTCTGTAGGGAAGCTGACGCTTGGGCATCATTGGACCTTCCAACAGTACAATGATCCTAAGCATACCTCAACATCCACCAAGGCTTGGTTTCAGAAGAAATCTGGGAAGATTCTTGAGTGCCCATCACATTCGCCTCACTTGAACCCCATAAAAAAATCTCTGGTAGGATTTGAAGAAGGCAGTTGCAGCATGCAAACCCTAGAATATTCGTGAACTGGAGCCCATTGTCCATGAGGACTGGGCTAAGATTCCTTGGGAATGCTGCCAGAAGCTGTTGTCTGCCTATGCATCACATTTCCAGCAGGTGATAGCAGCAAAAGGGTGCTCTATTAAGTATTAAAGATGCTTGTCATGAAAAGGGGTTGAATAATTCTGAGCCTGCAGTAGTCATTAAAAGTGGCATTTTGTGTTGAATTTGGAGAAGACACTGGTAATATTTGTTGTGTTGAACTATTTAAATTGTTCTTGTTTGATTTGTTCATTGCAAACAGCTGAAAGTTTGTAAATTTTGCCAGTAAACCTAATTTGCAGAGGGGGTTGAATAATTTTGATTGCAACTGTATATGATCAAGTGTTAACAGACTTTCCAAAGTAACATTTACCTTCAAACGACAAAACTTTGGGACTAACTGACTTGTGCAGCGGGTGACGTTCTTCAACCAAAATGAAGATCTCTGACCATAGAATGTCTTTCTTTACTAAGATGACAGGGCAGGCTACCTGCGGCCCCGAAGCAGTGCGAGGACTATTCTGCCCTGTATAATTGCAACTTTCTTTTTATGAGTCTGGTGATAGTAAGTCGATTCAGACTGGAGCTCTTATGATCTGCCCTGGTCTTTTCATTTCAGGAGTCTTTGAAATGACCCTAATGTGGGATTTGTTTCTCCGCAGACTTACGAAGGGTAAGTTCATGTTTTAAGACCTAGGTGTCTGAGCTGGGGCTCTGATGGTTCCAGCCTGCTCTGCGTTTCTAACCCAGACTCCTGGTCCTGACCTGAGCTGTTGTTTTTCTAAAATTACTCTCTTATTTTTGAACCAAGAAGTTTGTTTTTCCTTCATGTCCTCAGCTTTCCTTTTGGAAGCCTGGAGTTCAGGCCTCTTAGGCTTTAGCTTCTCCTGACTGACAGGCAAAGGCATCCTGATATTTCAACCCATCAACAGCTCTGCTAAGGATGATCCATTTGATAAGGGAGTAGACCTGTAAGCTGTGAGGGCCTTGTGCTGATCTTTACCCTTCATTCCAGAGAGATTTCACCATATGCACAGCATCTTCATCTTCCCTGTTACTCTGTGGATAACCTTGGCAGCTGGTCACATGGTTGAAACCATATTCTCTGGGGAAGTCCGCATATTCTGCTACGGACAACTGATGGCCATTGTCTGTGACTGCCATCGCTGGGTCTGTATAGCACGCAAAGACAGACTTTAACTTGTCCTTTACCTGGGCAGTGGTTGTGGAGGTGAGGTTGGCTACTTCAATGTGGCGTGAGAAGTAGTCTGTGTCCACAAGGTGCAAAGCCGATGCTCCATCACGAAGATACGTGACAGACTGGGATCTGGAAGCAGAAGACCCCATTCTACCCCCCTCCTGCATCCTCCTCCCGATCAAGTGGCAGTTAGATCGGGAAATAGCGAAGGAGACCAGGAAGAATATTGAGCCTGGGCGGTAGGTTATTGAAAAATTAAAATGAGTAAAAAAATAGTGCCCACCTGAACTGCCGTGGATTCATTCGCTGTTCCTTTCGCAGATACTCCAAGTTGCGGTGATCAGTCAAGACGAGGAGAGGATGACGGGCACCCTCTAACCAGTGCCTCCATTCCTCCAGTGCTAGTCTTATCGCCAACAGCTCCCAGTTGCCTACGTCATAGTTGGTCTCTGCAGGTGTCAGTTTGTGTGAGAAGTACGCACAGGGATACAGCTTTTCCGGTGTTCCTTGCCGCTATGACAGGACAGCCCCCACGCCTGCGTTGGAGGTGTCAACTTCCTCTACGAAAGGCTTTTCCGGGTTTGGTAATTTGAGTATGGGTGCAGTAACGAACAGGTTTTTTAGTGTATTGTAGGCGTATTGTGCTTCCAGATTCCATCTCAGGTTTTTAGGTTTCCCTTTGAACAGCCATGTCAGGGGATGGTCAACTGCGCTGAGGTTTTTAATGAAGTGGCGGTAGAAATTTGCGAATCCATAAAGCGCCAGAGTTCTTTTATCATCTGTGGGATTGGCCATTCAGCTACTGCCTTTACCTTCTTGGCTTCCGTAGCTGCTCCCTCTGGTCCAGTCACATGACCAAGGAAGGAGATGGTGGATTGGTGGTAGATGAACTTCTCTGTTTTCACGTAGAGCTCATGTTGAAATAGGCGTACTCGCCTCACGTGTTTCACACATTCTTCATAAGTACGGGAATAGATGAGGATGTCGTGTAGGAAGGCGATGATGAATCTTCCTAGCATCTCTTGTAATATGTCAGTAATGAAGGACTGGAACCGAGGGAGCGTTAACAAGCCCATACGGTATTATGCAGTACTCATAGTGCCAACCTTTCAGAGGCAACACTTTTTGCAAAACTAGATGCTACAGCTGGATTCTGGCAGGTGCCACTGCGCCGAGAATCAGCCCAACTGACCACATTCATCATGCCTTTTGGGAGGTACTGTTTTCATGGATTACCAATCGGCATTTCATGGACACCCAGTCATTTCCAGAAGAAATTGACACGCATATTGGCAGGAATGGAAGGAACAGTCTATCATCTCAATGACATATTTGTCTTTCGGTCATCTTGTGAACAACATGACCGCAAGCAGTGCCAAAGGTTGGAGCAACTCCAGGGGGAGGGGCTGCTGCCAGCATGCAGTGGATCAGGTAACGTTACTATGTCACATGAAGCAGACTCAGTGAAAATCAAGGCAATTACAGGGATAGCCATGTCCAAAGATGACGCTGATGTGAGACGATTTTTTGGCATAGGAGGCTATATGGAAAAGTTTTCAACACGCAAAGCAAACACTGACTGGATTTGTGGGAGCATACAGCAGCGAGCTTTTACGGAGTTGTGCCTAGAACTGAGCTCACCCACTGTCTTAGTTTTGCAAAAAGTGTTGCTTCTGAAAGGTTGGCCAATGGCAAGCAAGATGTGTCTTTACTGGCGCTCACTTGAGTTAGATCACCACAGATTCTCATCTCTTCCTTGGGTTTTTGTGTGACCGCCATCCCTGTGATGCTAAGCTCCAATCCGTGGGCTCTTGCCTTTGCATTTCTATCTGTTATGGCTGGGGCTAAAGGTGAACATTAATTCTAATCCATTGCAATTCAGACTCATTTTTGTATTATTTGTTGGAATCCTGTTGCCTTTGGCGTGTAAAATGATTAAAGTTTTTTGTTTCTATTTCGGGATTTTAGTCCTCGTATCAATCTGTATAACAACTTTAAGGAATGTCTTTAAATAATTGGCCTTAAAACTAGTCAGATATGCTTCATCAATGGAGGTGAATATGCTATTTTTTCAGCTCTTTCCAGGCACAAGTATATTCCTCAGAAAATGGATATCTAGTCGATACAATTTTTCTGTACTTAATAACGATCAAACTACTTCACCAACAGACACCATTCAAACTTTGACTTAAAAATAATCTCCATCCGAAGATTTCTATGTTTTTGAGATTTGTAAATTATGTACTTAAGTAGTTGTACAATTTTAATACTTCATCAAATTCAATTGAAGTTTTCACTTCTGCTGTGTTACTCAATTACTGCACATGCTCAGAACTGAAATTGGTTTGCCTAATGAAGGAGCCAAATCAAGTGAATCTGCTCGACAGCTAATCATAATCTGATTCCATCGTCGCCAATCCATCTTTGTTTTGCATAATATGCTCAGCAACGAAAATTTAGCAACACCCAAATTTTAAGCAATTTCAAAAAAAAGAAAATAAAGTGACATGATAAACTATATAGTCTTCCTAAACAGAACTTGTTGCACCAACACACCAAGTTACTCTGAATCCTGGTCACATGTTCATTCAGCGTGCTTTACACATGATTTTGTACGATTTGTTGCCCATGTGAATTCTGTCACTCAAATCCCTTTAAAACCTGGTTGGCAAGTGAGGGGTGCTCTTTGTTGAACGAAAAACACTGAAAAGCACAAAATCAAAATTATGGGATGTCATAGAGGATTGTCTGAAAATGCCAGACATGAAGTCATTGGCATGTTAAGGGCAGGAATGAGCCTGTGACAAGTTAGACAGCACTTTAACATCCACCGCAGTACAATATCACAGCTTCAGACACGTGTGGCACAGACTGGGACTGTCAAAGACTGAACTCACAATGGTTGACCATGTAAAATGACTGCATATGAAGTTTGCTTCATCATGACTTCATCACGTCATCATCACAACATATCCGAATGACTTGCGGTTCAACAGGCCAGTGGGCGTCACATTCGCTACTGAGGGATAGGAACAATCGCTTGGGAAACTGGTAAACCCACCCCCATGCATTCTATGCGACGTTTATTCATCAGTTCCTCTCTTTTCCCACTTTTTTCTTTTTCACCCTTACCACTGGGTGTGCCCCCCCATTTATTTATTTAATTCTGATTTTGTTTGTAATGTGTTTTGTTTCTCAGTTGGGGGTCTGCTGCTGTTGAGTCGCAGTTGTGACTCTTCAGTTGCCTGTCTGAACTTCAGAGAGTCTGTTACCACTGAATAAAATCTGCTTTGTGCTTTTGTAACTCAGCCTTGGTCAAGTTCATGCAGTCAAGTACTTCTGTGTGAGGAATTTCTGTATTAACACCTTGGTTTTCTCAGCTGCCATGTGGCTGCCATAATCACTACTTTCACAACTAGTCAAACCATTATTTGAGGCTATTGCCCCCTATGGGTTACACCAGGTAATGATTGCACATGAACAGCCAGTAGTGCAATTTTAGGACATCTTGCTTGAGCACTTTTAAAGCAAGCTTGTCCGCCTCCTGTTAATTCCATTGTACCCAAATTGGCTGCCATTCACCTAGAGGGAGGTTGTGAGATAGTCTTTAGTTAATGGGAGTGAATGGAGCTTAATGGCTGAAATAATTATCTACTCCTGCTTCTAGTGAAAAAAAAAAAGCCTATACTTTATTTTAGTTTTGGCAAAAATTGCATTGAATGTAAATTAAAATGCCTAAATACTACTGTTGTTTTTTTTTTTGTACAGGGTAGGCAATTTTGCCTATAAAATGCTTGAATTCTGCTGATGTACGTATTACTTTATGACTGATTGCGACCAAACACCATCCATTGATGGCACCGGGAGTTTTTAGTTAGCTAGCATTATTACCTTCGTTGAACTTCCATACTGTAAGACAACAATTATATGAAGACCGTCACGATAATAATGGTATTGGCTTTTGAGTAAATTATATTCCTCATGCATTTTTCAAACAATAACTACAATAGACATTAAAAGTGTGGTTAAATAAAAAAAAATTGTATGTGCTTCGTGATCTACTGCTATCCTGTGGCTGGGCGAATACTATAAAGTGGCTTGTGGTACTGATACTTACAAAACATATTTACCGACAATTTACAACCTGGAAAAAATAAAAAAATAGAACTACACTCAACAAAAATATACAGGCAATAGTTCGATCCTTTCAACATTTTGCTAAATTTAGTTCTGTAGTCGACTTTGTCAGGTTTAACTACTTTACCAAGGCTGTGTGCCACTGGTCTGTGTGCATTTCAGTCACCTTCTCCATATCACTGTCAAGTTCATGCCCTTTGTCAGAATTGGCCTGTCAGACAGGTGGGGCCTGATCCAGAGCTGCTGAAATCAGGTACGATCAGCCCAGGCACATCCTGTACTCCGGTCAATAAAAGGCCACCCCAAAAGTCCCAGTTTGGCCATTTTTAAAAATGCCACTGATGACTCATAACCTCACTGAGCATGCCATTGGCAGGCTCAGTGCAGGAAGTTACGCTTGACAACCAAATGCCCACATGCATGACAACCATGTGTGACGACACCTCCTCGAGACCCCCATATCCGGACTTTCCATCTCTGTGACCATCTGAGACCAGCAACTGCCACTGTAGACGAGATAGTGGGTCTCCACAAATGCAGCATTCCTGCCCAAACCATGAGAAATCATCTCTGGGAAGCTTGTCTCCATGCTTCTCATCCTCTTTGTGGATTGGACTTCACCCATGCACAACAAAGAAATCGGCTCGTCTGGGCGAACGGACATGTTCGATGGCACAATGGAGGACTGTCTCCTCTGTCAACGAGTCATGTTTCCGGCTGCACAGAGCGGATGGACAGCAGCGTGTCTGGCACTGCATGAGGGAATGTTATGCTGACGTTAGAGTGAGGGGCAGGGTGGCATACTGTGGGTGGGGACTGCTGGTTTGGGCGAGAATATCTCATTATCGTTGTGCCCAACTGCATGTCAGTAACGGTGATTTGAATACAGCGTGATACCGCAATGAGATACTGCCACCTATCATCGTACCATTTGTCCATCAAGTCAACGCCATATTCCAACATGACAATGTCAGACCCCATGTTGCCGATGTATGCACTGAGATCCCTGAGGCTGGAAACATTTGTGTGCTTGAATGCCCAGCTTATTCTCCCTGATTCGGATTTGTCCCTCATCGATCATTTTGGGATGTCCTCAACCAACAAGTTTATCATCAGTTCTCACTTCATCCAATATCTGCCAGCTACGTGCAGTACTTGAAGAGGGGTGTGAACATATCCCCCAAGTCACTATTGCCCTTTTATTACAGTCCATACGGCAGAGATGTGCAGCAGTGCAGCAGGCCTACGGCGGACATACCCAATATTGATTTGTGCAATTTGGACAATAGACCCCATCCTGTTTATCATCTACAGCGCCGTGAGATTGTTGTTTGTCTGTTTCAATCAGTGATTGAAATGTGTTGCAATGTGGTCAAGCAATCTGGCAGCAGTCAATGAAAGTACAGTTACTTCCTGGACGTGGTTATATTTCTCGCAATAAGAAGTGTTGCGTTTATATTTTCGTTCAGTGTAGCTTTGATACTATCTTCAGTATCACTTTCTTTGCATTAAGCTCCCAGCTCAAGCAGTGCTCTTTCTCTGGCCACTACACACCAACACTGGACAGTGTTGGTCCTCCATCAGACTACAGTGTGTATAAATCACAGAGCATGATCTCAACCAAATTAAAATGATTTCCTGAGTGAATATTTAGCCGAAAGGCTCACTGGCTTATTCTAGGGTGGTGCTGGTCACAGCCGTGCTTGAAATGCTCTACGCGGAACAACTGCTGCAAGAATTGTAGTAGCTTGACTATGTAAGCTTCATGCATTGCATGTGACAGCATGGATGAAAGCGGTATCTTACCCCTTCATGTCACACGGTACAACACTCGAGGAGAAGGAATTTGTTCATTTTGTCTCATCAAAAAAACTAATAACCAACTGCATCGTGGATAAGTTTGAGTTTTTGCCAAAAAGCTAAATTCTCAGGTGGTTGCTTCGTGCGTACTGGTCTCATACTAATTTTAGAATATCCAACCTAGTATTTTATGTGAGACAATATTTACAATTAGTTTGCGTTTATAGTTGGTTAATGTATGTAGCCCAAAATATTAGGCCTATTACACTTAAATCTGACTTTTAGTAAGGAAAACAGCATGTAGACTGTCGAATAGTACACTGTCATTTGATTTAAAAAATTGCCCTCCCCAAATCTCTAAATTCCCCTCAATCAGAGTAGTCAAGAACCAGGCCTGTATCTACAAAGTAACTTTATGTCTGGGAACGTTAGCCATCGGTATGTTGTAACTGCAAAGACCAACAGAAATAATGGCCTTACCTTTATAGTCAGCAGAAACCGAAGCACAGGCTTGTTATGTGTGAACATTTTGAAAATGTTTTGTTTGCACCAGTGATTAATTTCTGCCCAACAGTATCAATGAATTTCCGAATTCCATTTCCCCTTAATTCAATATAATGAACACAGAATTCCCAATCTTGCTGTGCACCTTTTTTAGGTCGATTATGAGTCAATTTTTGCTCATTGTTGAAACAAACAGCCGATGTGTTACACGGTTAGTATCAGTGATGAAATGTATGGTTTAATTGTGGGTTTGGACAGATGAAGTTTACAGTGTACTTTTGATGGGTTCCTGTCTTAATCTATTTTGTTTTAAATATTCAGCTGACATACAACTTCTACACAGCGGTCAGTCAGGGGGGGACTAACTTGCAAACTGTCCAAATATTGATGAGAACAAATTTTGGCCATTTCAAATGGTGCGGATATGTGTCTCACAGCCCTGGTGCAAACGCCCTCTGAGTCTCCTCCCTTTCAGCAACTTACGTGTCGATTAGAGGTAATGTCTCCTTTGATTGGTTTGCGTCTTGCATCTTCTCTGATCCCTGGCTGTGTCAAGTTTAATAGTTCTCAACCCTGGTATCTGAGATGTGTAATATATGCCCCCCCCCCCCCTTTGAATTGCATGTTGCTGCTATGTGTTTTTAGAACCAGTCAGTATTTACAAGTAAAACCCCTTCTCTTGTCCTTTGGAGGTAAAACATCACCGTTAATAATAGTATTTTACAGAAACTTCCTTCGTTGTTTAGTTGATAAGAACAAGCTCCCAAGCCTTTCGCAGGGTCCAGGATTGGAACCACATACTTGTTAATCCTGTCTCTGTTTGTTCACTTGGTCCTGTTTATCAGGAACAAGCTCCCAATCCTTCTTCGGTCATCAGGATCAGAACCGCGTTCCTCCTAAGCAACTCCTTCCTGCCTTCGGACAGTTTGGCTCTTACGAAGTGTGCAATCCACCTGGTGGTCAACCCAGACAGCCACTGGCCGGAGATTGGCAACACTGACTCTGCTTCACCCGCTGCGTCTGTAGTAAGCTGTGTTTTCCACTTCAGACTTCCCCTCCAGTGTTACTGCATTATTATCCATAAACCCTACAGCTGAATTGTACTCTGCCCTGCACTGGATTCCTGGTTTGGATGATAACAGTTATGACCTCATCTCTCTTCACGGAAATAACACACACAATTACACTGTTTCTTCAGGGGAAAAACATTGACAGTTTGAGCATGTTAACCTGCTTTATGGGAATCATCAGCCCTCATTTACTCACCCTGGTATGCAGTAAAGTACCTGTTTAGATTAAGTGAATAAACACATGCTAATTATGAAACCACATGTAAGCAGCAGATGCCTGTGAAGAAAATCATGAATTTGATACCCATCCATTTGCTGTCTTCCTAAACTTCAAACACTTTCAGTATATTCATATTCATATTCATATTTCATCGCCATTCATAATACATTTATGTTGGTGCTTCCAAGCAAGTGAACTCTCTCAATGCACTCCGGGTGACCCTTGGATAGTAGAAAAATTACAGTGGAAGGGATAGACTGTAAATCCAGATAGCACAGTGTACTCAGTTCTTTTATGGAAATTGATTAGGCCTACCCAAAAAAATTGTGCTGGCCAACTTTATATTTTACCTTATTTTCTTTAAGTGCAGTCCATACAATGCATTTAAGTTGGCTTGCACAATTTTTTGAGGTAACAGGTCTCCACAAACATTCGATTTTGCCGCTCTATCTGAGCTCGCAGTGTTTGAGAAAAGATGCAACTCCATAGGCCACTGATTACTGGAAAACCAGATGGACACTGGTGAATTGCTCAGTGCAAGATCTGGGTGGGGGGTCAATAAGAAATTATTCCTACTCAGTAATCAGAATTATTACAGTACAATATAAAAAATGAAATAGCTTCACACTCTTGATTTAAGTAACTTCAAATTAATTTGATTAATTGGTCAAAAATCTAAGAATTTATTTCAAAGTTACTTAGCACAATGGAGTGGTACTTTTTCATTTTTTGGAGCGTAAGCCACTCTTATTACCTCCTCCAGCTTTACAGGACTAAAAGAGCAGATCTCTGACAGACAACAACGACTGCAGACATGAATATTAGTGTTGTAGTCAAGACCACCTAATCCGAGATCTAGACATCATCAAGACCGGAGTGTATCGAGACCGAGTCAAGACCAAGACTTTTAGAGGCTGAGACCGAGTCAAGACCAAGACTAAGGCAGTCCGAGACTGAGTCAAGACCAAGATCGGACCAATGCAAATCCCATGTGGCATGGCACACTTATGATGAAATGTGGAACATATAAGCCAAAGGGGTTTCTTAAATTGATCTGAAATATCCACATTCCTATGAAAACACCCACATTAAACAAATGAAGATTCCTCTTCTTTGACCTCTTTTATTGCCATTCACTGTATATGCATGTGTACACTGTAAACCCTGATAGTGTGGTGAACTCAAATGTTTTGTGGAAACCGATTACCTCAAAAAAATTAAGTATGCAAACTTAATGATCTTGTGTTCACAGCACTTAAAACATGTAAAAAAATAACTTTACCTTATTTTCTTTAAGTTCCTTCCACACAATGCAATTAAGTTGGCCTACACAATTTTTTTGAGTTAATCGGTTTCCACAAAACATTTTTGTTCACCACACTATCAGGGATTACAGTGTAAGTGTACTACAAGAAATCTGTTGATAAAATAATCAAAAGGAATTGCAAAGGTGAATTTTATGTGTGAGAACATTCCTTCATTTTCTATGAGCAAACAAATCCAAGCACACACTAAGGAGCTGAAAACAACTTCATATTTATTCAACATTCCTTTTCCATGTTTTGCCATCCACCTAACAACACAATTTTTTTGTGCAAGCATCAGGTTTTCTGGGTGACTACTTTCTTCCCCTTGAAACCATCATTAAGAACAGAATGTATCAAACAATTTAAGACTTAAGTCTTCACTCTTCTCTCTCCCTCTTTTTTTAACTTAATACGTTTTTTTCCCCCTTTAACTTACTTCAACGGTTTTTGAACCAACTACAAGCTTTGCATAAATGTACAGCTGTCAAGTTAAAGTTATTGGTCGCATTTGAAGCAGAAGGTTTTGCATCCAATCACAGCAATGATGTCGAAAATAAATCAGACAATTCACAGGCAAATTAGAGATTTGCCCGCAGCTGCGGTCTTGACCGGTCTTGAAAAAGAATCCCGAGTCCGCTTTGTCCGAGACCGAGACAAGACCGAGTCAAAATGCAGTCGATTCCGAGACTAGACCGCGACCTTCAAAAAATGGTCTCGAGTACTACAACACTAACGAATACACAAACAGAAAATATTCGGCAATGTGCACTTCACGTGCTTTTAGCAGCCAGGCCAGCGACTTAAAAAAAAAAAAAAATTCTCTGTCCTCCTTCTGCTTACTGTAATACTGCACAATGAGCACTAGATGGCCCTGTCAGTTTATATTCAAGCGAAATAAGACTCAAGAGATTCTCAAGAGCCCTTCTCGTGCCATACCAGTGAGTTACCTCACATGCCTGTACGATTGCGCCCATAACTCGCACACATTCAATAGTAAGAGGCATTTTAGAAACATAATTCTTTGAAGAATGATAGAGGAAAAATTGGAAACTAATGATTTTCCTGAGTAAGGACCTGCCAATCTGTTGTCAAACCGACATTTGTTGTGGTTTGATCACACAATGCGATAAAACCATTGGCAAAAAAGTCAAACATTTAATTTGTTAAAATTTGTATCTTTAATGTAAAATGTGTTCAAAAGAACATAAGCCGTGGTGAACATCAGACATTCCAACTACATTATAAACATTCACTCGACATCACGAAAATTTTAATTCAGCTAGAACTTATTCAAAAGACAACTCTAAATAAGTAGGTTTTCGCCCATCGACCCCATTTTGCAAGGTGCGTTGTCATTAAGCAGATTCTAATTCATTAAATGAGCAAAAACAAAGATGTTTCCAAAGGTATCTTGAGCTGATTCCTCGTTTGAACTGTGGATGTACCTCTCTCATCTGCAGTGCGTCAGCCATGCATGTAATTAACAATAGTTAAAACAGATATTTGAAGGAGCAAAGACATTGAGTTGAATTGAAGATGTTGCTTCATTTGTTCCATCGTAATTTCAATTTCTCATTCCTCTCCTCTTCTCCTCAATGAGTGGAGATAAAAAAAGGAAGGAGGGAGGGAAGGAGAGAGGGAGGAAGGATGTAAAAATTAAGCAATTGGAATGAGCATCCTATCTTCTACTCTTCCCTTGTCTTAATCAACATTCATTAAAACGAGAGTAGTATTTTCCAGTGCTAATATACCTCCGGAATATACATACACTGTAATGAGAAAGTTGGGAGGAATTCCATTAGAGAGAAAAGGTCAGTCAGCACTGAATATTTCCCCAGTGTAACTGTTCCCATTCACTGTGGGCTACAACACAAATCATGGGCCAGATTATGCCTCGTCTCATGATGAATTTGAGTGGATATTCTCCAGTGACCATGTCAAAAAGATGTATACGTCACTCTGGATAATAATTTGATAATGCCTGAGGCCTAACATAACATAAGTAAGGTATATAGGATTTAATTAAAATTTGACACTAGAGTGAACAAACACCTCAGACAGAATATTTCACTGTGTTTTTATGTGCTATCAGTGCAGGGCAAATAGGTTTGCTTCCATAGTGTTTTCAAATTCTATATATATTTTTTGTTGTGGTGTAGTCGAACTGAGACACTTCATGAAGCATGTTACAGGTTTTCACGATGGTTAACACACGTTTTCTGAATCTACAGCTCATATTCATAAAACTGTAAACACACACACACACACACACACACATACACAAAAAAAACAGGGAAAAAAAAGGCAAAATATAATTCTCCAGCGAAGGCGGCAAACACCAAATTCAAACCAGTTTTATTCCTTTCCAAAATGTTTTTTTTTTTTTTGCATCAAAATGACACACACCAACATATGAATTTATCTTTCCACCAACCAGTCACTGATGAAAATACAGTGCCCTGTAGTTATTTATAAGTAATACTATAGTATTTTGGCATAACTATAGTATTACCATAGTTTGCATAGCATAACTAGAGTAGTACTATAGCCATCATATTATAACTACAGTATTACCACAGTCAGCAGTACCATGATATTACTATAGTCAGCACAACTGTATTGCTGTAGTTTGAATAACTATAGTATCACTATATTAATACTACACTATGGTTGCAAAAATGCCATCCATTTACTGTAGAATAACTATAGCTTGGAACTATAATAATTTTTCATAAGGGGTAACACTGTGTGCAACACAATGCACTGCTGTGAATATCTAATCAGTCGGTTTGTGCCTTTTGAATTTTCAGTGAAACACTGCAGCCGGTCATAAAAGATTGTTGAAGTAATGTTTAACTGATCAACCACACAAATGACTTATAGGAGTTAAAAACATTTTCTAAAATGATGTATTTTGGGAACACTTGTGTTTTTATGTAAATATAACAGGAGAAATGCAGGAAAAAAAAACAAAACATTTAGTGCCACAGCAAGATAAAGAGTTTTCTGGAAATAATAAATAAATAAATAAATAAAAAATAAAAAGATACTCAATAAAAATTTGTGGCTCATTTTTTTCAATATTCTAATCACAAAAATAAAATGCAAAATGTAAAAAAAAGAAATTAGGCTGCATTCTGCCTCCTATTTTGGTCTGACTACTGCATCTCATCCATGACACAAGCTATGTTTTCCCTGAGTAAACGGGAACGAATTCTGTGGCCTGATAGATCCAGCCAATGAAAGCCTCCGCATCAGTGTCCCCATACGCATTGGCCATTGCTGGAGGGAGGCACACCTGTGAGGGGATTGTGGTCACACACCTCCTATCGCCATGCCGAAAAGAACCTCCTCAGTTGTGTTCAGAAATGGGGATTACGGCAGAACAGTATAGAACAGTAAGTTGGAGGAGTTTGATGAATCAGTTGTGGACCAGAGTAGCCCAGTGGAAAGTCACATGGTCCCAGATGACAGCACACCTGAGCTCTGTGGTCCACCCCTCGACTCAGTGGGAATTATGATGGCATGTAGTGTGTCCAGGAATGTGATGAGAAGGACGGTGGTGTAGGGACCAAGGTTGGCTTGGCGATGGAGTGCATCTCGCTGGCTAATGACTGTGCACATTGCGACATTCCCTTCACGCTGTCCAGGTAAATATACAATGTTGCGGCGGTCACTAATGTTCAGACTCCAGCTCATTGTTTTGGCTATGTTAAAGCTAGCCACATTAACCCTTAGAGCACTGAAATGAATTCGAAAGAATTGTAAATCGAAATATTTTGAGCTGTTGAGAACCTATCGTGTGTGGCGACTTGTTTAAAAGAGCTCCCGCAAGTCGCCACATGATAGGTTTTCAACAGCTTTGATTTTGATATTGTTTATCATTGAGCAACCTTAGTTTTGCATAGCCCTCTACGGGTTAATGAAAACGTAAAAATGCTGAATTGCAGTGGCCTCCATCTCCTAGACCTTCTAAAACTGACAAGATGGTGTGAAGAGTAAACCTTGAGTAGACAACATGATGAAGCGCAGTGCACTGGATTACAGTACTGTAATGTGTTTATACTGGGCTGGTGCGGTAAATTTACAGTATAGTTCTCACTTGCACATATTCATAGCGCTGTTGTTTAACTCTCTCTGAGTTTCATTCAGATGGCACCCTTCATCTAGATTCAGTTGTGCTCTAATTCACGATCCAATGTAGACAGACCTTCCTGATGAATGTTATTGAATATTGCGTTGTCTGCAGTTACGTGGTTCTGGATTTCTCGAAGTCTTTTGGCATTTTTTGCCGCCATCATGTACACAATATCTGTCTCCTGCACTGGTTTAAACAGCCAGGGTCCTCCATTATGGCCTGGTAGTCTCTTAATTCTGCGGAGAATCCAAAAATGGGTAATACTTACAATAAGGGTACATTAACATTAGCTAATACAGTAAGAAGCATTAACTATCAGTTAATTAACAGTAAACTAATGGGTCTACTAATCATTTACTAATGGTGTTCATGTTAGCTAAGGTATTAATTTATACATTATTGAATAGTTTGATAGTTTGAGGTGTTACTTAAGGGATACTTAAGGGATGTTTTCACCTTCATAATAAGGATGTCAAAGAGCATTAATAAATGGTAAGTTAAGGTTGCCTTATGCTTATTTAATTCTCTGATGCATTAGCTAACTGTTAATTAATTGCTAGATAATGCTTATTATTGCATTAACTAATGTACCCTTATTGTAAACTGTCACCCAAAAAATGATATGATTGGTTAAAGCTAAATATATATATATATATATATATATATATATATATATATTTTTTTTTTTTTTTTTTTTTTCAAATATGAAATGACATTGCAGTAACACTGGCCAACAATCACCAAGTACTGTAACATAAGGATACTGATTGGTTGAACTGCAGTATACTACAGTATACATGCATACTGGAAGGTAACATAGTAGTAGCGCAGTGTAGAAAGTAGGTAACTTATCGGTTCTCATTTCTGAATATGTGGATGATACACGCCTCCGTGTGGTGGCTCAGGTTGGGCTGAACTCTACTCAGCCTCCTTCTGACTCCATCCATGGTGAAGCAGTGTGGTCCAGATCTCACCTGAGACAGCTATCTTTCCTGTGGTCCAGATCTCACCTGAGACAGCTATCTTTCCTGTGGCCCAGATCTCACCTGAGACAGCTGTCTTTCCTGTGGCCCAGATCTCACCTGAGACAGCTGTCTTTCCTGTGGCCCAGATCTCACCTGAGACAGCTGTCTTTCCTGTGGCCCAGATCTCACCTGAGACAGCTGTCTTTCCTGCGGCCCAGATCTCACCTGAGACAGCTGTCCTGTCTTTCACCTGAGACCTGTCTTTCCTGTGGCCCAGATCTCACCTGAGACAGCTCTTTCTTTCCTGTGGCCCAGATCTCACCTGTCTTTCCTGCGACAGATCTGTCTTTCCTGTGGCCCAGATCTCACCTGAGACAGCTGTCTTTCCTGTGGCCCAGATCTCACCTGAGACAGCTGTCTTTCCTGCGGCCCAGATCTCACCTGAGACAGCTGTCTTTCCTGTGGCCCAGATCTCACCTGAGACAGCTGTCTTTCCTCTTCCTCTGCTTCCTCTGCTACCATTGACTTCTGGCTCTTGCTTCACCATTTGCCTCCATTGCATTCTCTTCCAAAAACAGGTGCGCTTATGTCTGGGCTTTTTTTTTTTTTATAGTGCTGGAGCTTTGTCTTCTAAGTTAACAATTAAGCAAATAGTATTTACACCTGTGAGGAGTGGATGTTGACCATTGCTAAATTAAATGGTGTTAATTGGTGTGATTGGTGTTGCTTTTCAGAGGAACACAAGAGGTTTTCATTTTCGAATGTTGTGCCTTATGTCAAGAACTGCTTGTTATTCTGAAAAAAAAGTGCGATTGAGAATTGAAAATTGAGTGTATGACAGAAAGTGTGCTTGTAGTTTTGTAAACTTGGTTTAGGGCTTTTCTTTATGAATTTCACATTTCAGTGATTGTGTTTCAAGTTTCAATTACAGTGTTTAAAAAATTGTGGAAAAACTGTAACTGCCTCCAATTTCAATGAGAATTAACTTATCCTTGATTTTGGAGAATGACCATAAATTACTGCATATGGTTGTTCTCATTATTTAAATATCGTCTCACTCAATTCCCGTGTCCTTCTTTTACTCCCTGTGCTTGCACAAGCATTTTCCACTTTGTTGATTGTCATCTTGTGCGGCCCTTGTTGCACGTTCTCTCTCTGCATCGTCCCATCCAATGAGGCATAAAAAGCTCATGAACATGTTAACTCTCAACCCCATGTCAACATTTCTGTGTTACTAGATTGCACTTGGCAATCCCACTGAAAAACCACTAAAATCATTATACAAAAACAATGATTTTGTCTGAAGTGTTATGCAGTCACTCTCAAACAGTGCTCTCATGATGCTTTCTCAGGTGCAGGTTTCCTCTTCTCACATTTTAAATCGATTGATCTCAATATCAGGCTTAATTTTCCCTGAGTGAATATAGTAGTTTAGCGTCTAAACAAAAACAATTAGAAATTATAACATCCGTCATAAAACACGTAACTGCAAGCAGCAAAGACAGTTGCCAAGCTGAATGGGGTGATATCAAGATCAAACTTAGAATGCTATTGACCATGGGTGAGTTGAGAGTGAATTAGTGCTCTAAATAAAGACCAGTTCTTCAAAAATCAGAAACTGCAAGTTTGGGCCAATTGAAGTTTCTAAAGGGTCATGAACATGAAGTCTGGGGGAATAGGACAAAGGTGTTATGAGGAGTTTAGGTGCAATTGTATTTGTGTGCTCTTTGACCTCGGTCAATCATATGGTTTGGTTTGCAAAAATAAAATGATGGGTATGGAGAAAACCTTTGCATTCCTTGAGGAACTGTAGTATTGAAATAGTCAGACACATGAAGTTGGGATCTCATTTTGACACAAAGTTAAACTTCAATGTGAGAAGGAATGAAAACACTTCTGATGCAGCAGTAGTTGTGGAATTAGATAATCATATAGTTTGGCCAACATAAATACAGCTGAAGACATGGAGAATATCTTGGTGCTCTTGGTGAACAGCAGTGCACGCAATGAGCACAAACAATAAGAAATATGTTTGGTTACATTTCAACATTTATTTCAGATAAGACCAAGGGTTCCAGAGTAGTTAAAAGAAAGGGAAACACTTTTAATGAATCTGCTCTTGTGGTCTGATGGATGCATTGGTGCTTGTAGTAATGTAGCATCAAGCACAAGAGCACCTGATCATTTTTGAGCTCTCTTGGACATATGTATCAGGCTGCCTAAAACAGAGTTGAAGGTATATGGTAGAAAATTATGTGTCATGGCAAATCTCAACTTTCCATGCCATCAAGCAAAGCAGTAAGGAAATATGTGAATTTCCTGCTTCGACAGGAAGTTGCAAAATGAAGATGACGCACCACTATATAGCAGTTTTTACCATTCAGTAACACTGAGTAAAGTTTGAATGAAATCAGACATTGCATTTAAGAAGGGGTCTGCAGAAGAACCATTGCCCTCACAGACCTCATGTAACCTTTATTCATTGAAAAAAAAATTGTGATAATATGCAATAACCAATGTCAAAGAAGAAAGGAACATGGAGTTTCATTCAAATAGAATAAGCATTGTCAGAGGAGTGCAAAAAAAGGAATGCATGCTTTTTGTGTATTGTTTGTTTCACTTTGTTTTACCTTTGCAAACCATATGGACATAGCGCCCCCATGAGGTGCACCTGCTCCATCAGGGTCTTGTATTAAACTTGTGCTCCCTGTTTTGTGACAACTGGAGGGACCGAGATTTGGCTACTTCTTATTGAGCTGGTGGTTGATGCTCACACATTTCTGCATGTAACGGCCATATAGTGTGGAATTTCAGTACTCTTTTCCTGACTTTCAATAAACAGTGTCAAATCAACATAACGAATGACTCCCGCCTAGCGGGACCGTTGTCGAAATTGTCTGGAGTCTGACTCGAGACTTCAAATCTCCGCCAGCATAGCTGGCTTTGTACTTTGGCCTATATCTCAGCTGTACTTTGGCCTAGATATGCCTAAATTTAATCACTTGTTCCTCTTGTGGTACTGTAAGATCCTGCAAAGTTTGGTTGAAATCTATGCAGCCGTTTTTGAGATATCCTGCTAACAAACAGACAGACAGACAGACGACTAACGGAACGAAGTGACATGGTTGTCAATTTTGACAACCAACTAGGTTGGTTCAAATAGGTAAAATGGTATTGGAGGAAATTGGAAAAAAATGGTTTTCTACTTCATGTTATATGGCAGAAATGCATTACAGCTGAAATCATAGACTTAAGGGAAAGTCATTTTGGCATATATAGAGATATCATTAGGTGTAGGTTTGATGACTTACAGTCAATCAGTGGTGGTGAGATATGCAGCTAAGCACTGCATTATTCACATGTTTACTGTAGTGCCCCCTGATGGCCAGTTGGAATGAAAGTTGACGTAGGCATTGTTGACCCCATGGCCTTGATACTCAGCAAGCTTAATTTCAAGCGACTCAATTTATTTCCAACTGCAGGCTCCTGAAAATTGATTGAACCATCCCTAATCTGTGGCAGCCATATTGTTTGGACAATTAACGTAATTGAGCCAGTACAGCATGGAGTCACAAGTGTCACAAAGTCGGTTGCATTCGAATTGAATGTACAGTCTAGGACCAGAGACAGTTTAAATGTGTTTTCTAGTATAGCGCCCCCCTCTGGTGCAGCTGCTCAATCAAGTGTGAGTGGCCTCAGGGCCTGGTAAAGAACTTGCACACCAAGTTTGGTGATAATTGGGCCACAGTTTTCAGAGATATACATACTTCCTGTTTTGGTGCTGACGCCATTTATACATTTGTGCTAGAGGTCCCCATAATCTTTGGAGTTTCAGAACTATTTCCATAACTTAGACAATAAGCATCCAGTGAATAGAAAAGAGCAGGCTTGGTTCATATTAACCAAATGGCCAATCATAAATTAAAAAAAAAAGAATATTTGCATAGCCTGGCACTCAAGAAAATGGCCTCAGTCATTGGCCACGAGGAGACATATCATATGACACCAAGTATAAGACTGTAGGACCTACAGCAGGCTATAAGGAATGAAATAATATGAAAAGCCCTGCTCTCACCAGCCCCAAATTTATGTAATCTCCATTTGGGGTTGACCCGATGAACTTTCAAATTTTCAAAATAAATTAATAAATAACTCCTGCTAGGTGGTTTTAACCTGTCCTGGAAGAAATGGCAGAAGAAAAGAATAATAGTAATGATAAAAAAAATTAACAAATAAAATAGGGTGCACAGGGACCTTTGTTGCTTGGCACTTTAATAATGGCCAAAATATTTTATGGAACAGACGCAATCGAGATGACCCAAGTCGGACAATTTCACGTCTTGCGTGCTTCCTGAATTGTGTTTTTCCCGCAGTCCAGCTGTCTGGGTCAGTTTCACTCCCGTTAATTTAATTGATTAATTGGCTCTTCGGATGCCCCCCGGACACCTTCCTAGGAGAGTGTTCCGGGCATGCCCCACCGGGAGGAGGCCCCGGGGAAGACACAGTACAGGCTGGAGGGACTATGTCGCTCGGCTGGCCTGGGAACGCCTCGGGATACCCCCAGAAGAACTGGAGGAAGTGTCCAGGGAGAGGGAAGTCTGGGCATCCTTGCTTAGACTGCTGCCCCCGCGACCTGGCCCCAGATAAGCGGAAGAAGATGGATGGATGGAATTATTGTCTCATTCTATTCCCATCCCTCCATGTTCCACCTCCTGCTCACACATCCTTCTCCCATCTGTTGATTAAGGTATCTGTGTGTTTAAGTTCCTGTGTTCATCTCCCCTTCGCTGGATTATTATTATCCTTTGTTGTCCTTCGTACCAAGCTAATCGACTCACTCTAAGTCGTCTGTTTTTAGTAATTAAAAAAAAAACAAACAAATCTCGTACCATTTTTATCTCGGATCTATTCCCAGTGTCAGCGGTCCTGGCGAGAGTCGCTTCCTCCAGTTACTTCAGCATCGGTGCTGGAGAGAGCGCGTAGTTGAGCGTGTCCTACTCACAGCTTGATTTCCCGGTACTGATTTCAGACCAGTCTCCTCAACAAAGCCTAGCTTCTCCTGCAGTGTTCCTGTAACTCTCGCCTGACTTCGGACCGCCCCCGACCATTACCATTCTTCTGTCGGAGCGCCCTCTGAGTTTTTCTTCAATAATTAAAGTGCCAATTGCGGTTGTCCTATTTTCATAAAAAGTGCCCTTTGAGGATTAAACTGTGACCTGCGCCTGGTCCGTGCTTCTGCTGCTCATAACAGGAGAAACCTGCGCGGTAGCACAGTTTAGTTTCGCAATTACCCCCCCCCCCCACCTTGCCCAGGACATCTTCCTCTCCTGTTCTGATACTTGAATTTGTATTAAAACCTTTTTTCTGCATGTGATTGGAAATAGCCTTTCAAATTCACCGTGGAATCACATCGGTTTAAAACTTGAGCTTTATCGGTCTCGCGTACGTCTTTTAATCCTTCGCTGAGGAACCGCGAAATCCGGATATCCAGGGTACTAATTCAAATTTCAGATTTCTTGGGCCCACTTTCAAAAAAAGACTCATTAAAGAACGAGCCTCAGTATCAATAATTTATACAGGCTTTCCTTTGGATTTAAATAGCCTAGAAATTACACCTTAATTCACCGTTTTTTTCGTCATAAAAGTGGTGCCATAAAAAATATGTGTTTGTCTGCTGTTTGCTTTTTGCTGTTTTTATTGTTGACAAATGCTCATGTCTGAATGGTTCTGCATGTCATGCCCACAGTGGTGGAATAGTCCCTTGCAGTTACCACTTCCTTAAGCGTACACTACTGTGTGTTGGGACGAGCTACAGTTTAACATAATGACAAATAAATTGGGTTCACAACTCTAAGATTGCATGTCTTGAACCCCAGTGAGCCAATGTACTTCGCAAAAATAAATTGCTAATATACTGCTCCAACAGAGGATTGTATGAAATGCAATGCAGCAATATACTGCTGTGGTGATTAGTTTAATCTCCACGTTCTAGGCCTACCGAAGCTCAAGCCGACCTCCTGGATTTCCAAAGTATCTTAAAAAAATCGACTGGTTGTTTGCCCGGGCTAAAGTATAAGAATTTCAGAATTTCTCACTACCATCAAACAACATTTCTGTTAATTAAACAAAGCTGTTGGGGGCGCCAGAGGACGGGAGAGTACATTTTCCTTCACTGGCTCTGATATCTGTCGCGCGCTCATCTTCAGGATCTCACCCTCGCCAATACAGGCCATTCATTTCCGACCCTTACTCCCACCCATTCGGTCTAAAAAGCACCCCTTCTAAAATAGATCCAAGTGTTGTGTTAACTAGCCGATATCTTTCCGCAGACACACCCTAAATTGCTTTTGTAATAAATCGAACGAAGAAGGAATTAAACGAAATCGGGATGGGGTTCTACAGTTCAACTGACTAGCCTGAATATGGCAAAACGCAGAAAAAAATAATACCTCGTAAAACTCTATTATTAGAGCGTAATGGCAAGGGAAACATGTAACTTATTCCGGCCAGTTCATGGTACTTGTGACATGTTGCGCAATATGCTATTTCAGCCTGACATTGATGCTGTGTGGAAGACCGATTTATTTTGTGATTGCTCGTACGTTTTAATATTTATAACAAAATAACTAGCATCAAAATAATGAACAGAATTATAATTATAGCTAACGCTGGACAATGATTTTTTTTAACCGTAACGGTAGTCGCAATGTCACAATTGTTTTTACTTTTTAATGCAGCAAAATATGTGGATCTTGCCATCAAGACATCTTTATAGGCTGCATATTCCGGAATAACCGTGTCTTAAGAATTAATCGAATTGTTCTCGATATTGATCTTGACATCTTCTGTAAAAGAAATAACTCGGTTCATTGGACGACATAAAGCGAACCTATTCGAATAATTTCTATTTTCTGAAAAATCGAAATTTCCAGAAAATGCCTAATTTCAGTGTCCTGAAAACAATCACATTTTTAAAGAACTAAAACTGAAAATAAAAATAAAAACTAAAAATAGAATATAAATAAATTACGCAGAAAAAATGCAGGAAATTCCTGAATTAAATTTTCTAAGCATGTATGCATGTATCTTTGATTAAAAGATGTAACCGAAAAAAAATTCTTTCCTCTCTTGGTGCTATAAAAATTTGGAAAGTCTCTCTGAGCGGAATTATCGATAAAGACTAAAGCCAGGGAAAGAGAGTTTGTGTGTGTGTGAGTGTGTGTGTGTGTGTGTGTGTGTGTGTGTGTGTGTGTGTGTGTGTGTTTTGTGGGTGTGTGTGTGTTAGTGAGAGAGAAAGATAAAGAGAGAGCGAGAGAGAGAGAGAGAAAGAGAAAGAGGGGGGAGAGAGAGGGAGAGAGAGAACAGAAGAGAGGAACAATAGAGAATCAAAGCATAATGATATTCCTAAATGAAGAGGGAAATGTTGCACTGCTCATTTTATTAATCAGACTGTCAATTTCACCCAAGAGGCCGAGCCCAAACCCAGTCTGAAGCAGCTTCTGATCAGCCAAGGGACGACAACTCGTGCCATCACTTCTACTCTGTCTCTCCACCTGGATATATTCGTCTGACCGGAGGCCGCCTCCATCATCCACTGACAGTCCGCTTGTATTTCTTTGCTTATAAACCTGTTACAATAAATGATTATTCGAGCAGCGTCACTCGCACCTTAATGACGAGCAACCAGTTTTTGATAAATCACATTTCGGACGAGAAAGGATGCGCGGGTCATTTTGAGCATTCATTCGTTGCTGGCGTTGACAGTTTGATTTTTGCGTCCTACACATAAAAGGTGTAGTATTATTTAGAGATACTTCTAGAGTTGAATGCGTAATAGCCCCCGGCGCCGCACATCAGAGGATCTGAGGACCTACCGTGGAACTTTGGCTCCTGTAAAGCCCAGTGATGGAGAGGATAAGAAAAGAAATGATTCTAATGGAGCGGGGGCTGCACAGTCCCGCTGCCGGGAAAAGGCTCGCGAATTTGTCAGACTCGGCTGGAAATGCAGTGTTAGAGGCCCTCGAAAATTCTCAGCACAGTGGTCGTCTCAGCCCGAGACTAACTTCCGCCTCTCTGCACGGCACTATCGAGGATATCCCCACCAAAGGCAAGTTCGAAATAGACAGTTTGTTCAGTACACATCATCATAACAACGATACCTCCTCAGCCGAGATCTCATCGTCGGAAAACAGGAAAAAGATCAACCTTTATCCAGAAGTTTCCCAAGACTCAGACATGAACAGTGACGTGGAGGTTGGATGCCCAGCACACCGCTCACCCAGTGCACACAGCGCTAACCAACACAAGGAAAATAACAGCAAAGGTAAATTTGTCTGTTTTATTTTTCTCATCGAAACAGTTGCAATGAACGGCATATTTACCACATCGACCAAGCTAAATATCTGCTAAATATCTGAATGCATTTTTATGTGCATGCGGATTATATTTTGTCAATTGTTTAAAATAGAATTTGAATCTCATTTTAATACAGCAATTTTTCATGTCGAACTACTATATATATATATAGTGAAATATATTTTGAAATGAAGAAATTAATACACGGACAATAAGTATCAAAGTGCCTGCGCGCTCTCATATTCGGAACTCGCGCACATAAAGAGTTAGCTTTGTTTTCATCGTCACAAACCCATTGTTTTTCTACAGGGAAGTTTATTTATTTAAGACCACAATAAAGCATATAATATATTTGCATAGTTTATCAGCATGAAGATTCTCTAATAATTTACTTAAGAGTTATTTTTATTGTTCACAGGCTTTGCGGACAGTAATTCTGGAACTTCTAACACAAGCTCATCCTCTCTGTCCAACCTGAACCTAAATGGCAATTCTATAGGAAGCTCAAGCAGTTCGAATGCGGATCAGGTGAGAAGGTACCGAACAGCATTTACGAGGGAACAAATTGGAAGACTGGAGAAGGAGTTTTACAGGGAAAACTATGTCTCGAGACCAAGAAGATGTGAACTGGCTGCGGCTTTAAACCTGCCTGAAACCACAATAAAGGTAAGTTTTGCTTCCTACAGATTTTGCAACGTCGAAAAATAAACACGGCTATCAAAATACACCCAGCAGCTAATTCCATGGGTCAAACACGCACGTATTAGCCTTAATCTTAAGCGCATGAATATGAGTAATTGATACATGCTGTAACTTCATGGGGTAAGCGCTTCGATGTCGGTGGAAAAATGCATTAGCCATTATGCAGTAAAAATATGTTATTGCAAAAAGCTCTGGGCAATTTCCTAATTTAAAAACATGCTATCGAATACATCTAATGAGAAAAAAAAAACCAAAAAAAAAAAAAAAAAAATGTGTTTGATGAGCATAAATATGATTTCTTTTTTTTTTTTTTTTTTACCTAAATGCAGAAATGTAAGACATAGTCTTATGTATAAATGCAAAAAAAGAAAAAAAAAAAAAAAACAATTGGCGGTTGATATTTAGATTGCAAAACACAGTTCTGAAAAAAATGTGCAAGGCAACTATGCAGCATCTAAATATGACAGGGTTCTTTGACGGATTGAAGTGGATTTATTTGTGATCTCTACAATTGTCACAGACTATAGCGACTGGACATGTCATTAGGCTACCGAAAGAGAAGCAGACCATTAGATCAAAATGAATTAAAAAGAAGTTACAAAAGAAAAATTTCAGCAATTACAGAAATTGCGCTCGCATCTGCTGAAAACGGGTAGGCCATTTATTTAGAAAAATGTGCATCAGGGGTTTTTCCTTACACCGGATTCAACAATAGGCTTCTTCATTTTTCAGCTGTTTTCGCCTTAAGCAAGTCTGTTGTGTTTATGTTGCTATTTTAAAATTGAAAATTAATCAATAGCTAGATTTTTCCCTAACCTTTCTTCTGTTGCGTACCTATATTTTACATTATAATTGATTTTATGACCTTACCATGAACAAGATTTGTAGAAAAGTGGCTAAAGGACACAGACTTCCACACTATTTGTTGTTGTTGTTATTAGGCCTATTATTATTATTATTATTATTATTATTATTATTATTATTATTATTATTATTTCCCTCAAGGTGTGGTTCCAAAACAGGCGGATGAAGGACAAGAGACAGCGTCTGGCGATGTCTTGGCCGCATCCAGCCGATCCGAGCTTTTACACCTACATGATGACGCACGCGGCAGCCACCGGAAGTCTACCATACCCTTTCCATTCCCACATGCCCCTGCACTATTACCCCCATGTGGGTGTCACGGCAGCAGCAGCTGCAGCCGCCGCATCAGGTGCTGCTGCATCACCTTTTGCGACTTCCATCCGTCCACTCGATACTTTTCGTGCTCTCTCACATCCCTACTCGAGACCGGAGTTGCTATGTAGCTTCAGACACCCAGGACTCTACCAGCCGCCCACAGGCCTCAACAGTTCGGCTGCAGCATCAGCAGCAGCGGCGGCGGCGGCGGCAGCGGCGGCTGTCAGTGCGCCTTCGGGCACCGGTCCGTGCTCCTGTCTCAGTTGTCACAGTAGTCAGGCGGCCAGTGCCTTGGGCTCGAGGAGTGCAAACACTGACTTCACTTGTACAGCATCTGGGCAAAGGTCCGAGAGTGGATTTTTGCCTTATTCCGCTGCAGTGCTGAGCAAAACTGCAGTTGCTTCGCCAGAGCAGAGAGAGGAGACGACGTTGAACAGATAACTTAAGAGTGGATCCAAAAATGTGTCTACGACGTCCTATGTAGTTGTATCATGTTTTCTTATTTCTTGGTTGCTCGTTTGCTTATATCACTTCAGGCTATTATTTGAAGCAGACCAGGGCCTTCACCAAAACACACTATCCTCCTGATGAAATTTTGAAATTAACAGATTAGGCTACATAGTCTTTTTAGATGCAAAGATATCGTTGAGCATACACGACTACTTCATAATATTTTTACGATCAGCCACTGTTATAAAATTAGTCAGTTCTGAGCCTTGCCTCGTCATATATGCGACAACAGTAAGCTTTATTTATGGTCATTATTATTTTCTATTCAAAATGTGGACTAGTCCGGCTGTTAATCTTTTATATTTATTTCAGCCAACTGAATCTGTTTACAACGTTAATTTTTTTAAAGATTGTTTTTGTACTTCGTCGTCGTCTGTGTTGTTCCATATATTCTTGCTTGGATTTTGAAAATGGATGAGATATATCACTTATTAGATAAATGTAAGGCGACAGCCAGATTTATAATGGATTTGTCACTTTTGCGTCAATAGAACTACAACAACTGCTACATAATGATCTTGCTCTGAGAGCGGTTGACTACTGCTCCAGGGATGTCCCAGAACTCTGAGTAAGACACATGAATTTCTCTACTCCTTCCACCGTGTCAATGCTGATGTTAATAATGTGAAGATTATGACGAAAATTGCCAATCATGTACCTTGATGGACCTCCTTTGAATGTGGAATGCGAAGAAAGTTCCCTGTTTTGAGACGCGCTGTCAACCGCTAACAACCCGCAAAGGGAAGTCATTAGACGTGACCGATGTAAGTCTAGGTACATAAACCATTGTTCTGAGTGCATATTGTACAGTATTAAATGTGGTATTCTTTACCTGGGGTGATTTCTTCGCTGAAAAAGCTACATCCCTGTAGTCTTCAATTTTCGTTTCGGTAACCTGGATATGCTACTTCTCTCCCTGTTATGCTGATGTTCCATGGGTGCGAACAACCTCATTATATCAAACCCGATATTTCCATAATGCTCCCTACAGTCACTTCACTTCACACATAATGAGAAAATCAGAAACAACCTAAATTTCAAATAAATTGCCAACGAATAATTTCTGTCTGAACACAAATTCTTCCTTAGCCTAATTGTGTCACATTTCGTCTTTAAAACTACATCAGAGTGTTTCATTAAAAAAAAATAATGATAACATTCGTTGTAAATAGCAAATGGTAAAAATATTTTGTCATATCATGTCTTTAAACATAGCATAAGTTCAAAACATTTTTTTTTTTTTTTTTTTACCGCAGTGACAAATTCTTCATACCCAGTTCATGGCAACATATTTTTTTTATCATTTCTGTGACTGACTGAATGTCTACTTGAAATATATTTTCGACATAATGGACGGCAATATTTCATAACGGCCCGTATGTTCACAAACACTCGCACTGCACGTAGCCTATTGTTCTGAAAGACTGAACGATGTGAAATAGGCTGATAAATAT